>JAOQMS010044480.1:0-10293 GCA_027563885.1 Erythroxylum longipes | reverse complement strand
TTTGGAAGAGTGCCTCTCTGACTTCCTGCTCAGTGAAATCAGCCATGAGGCCTTCATTCATCTCGGGGGTCACCTTCGGCTGTACAACATCAAGAATGGGCTGGACTCTTGGGACTCCACTCGACTTGAAAAGAGCATAATAGTAGTCTTTAGCAATTCTCTTTAGAGCTGGAAGTTCAGTAACCATTGTACCATCCTGATCTTGAAGCCTTGTAATCTTCTTCTTCTTTCTCCTATCACTAGCCGGAAGTACGAGAGATTTTTGTCCCCTTCTTTCAGCCATTGCACTCTCGAACGCTGCTTCTACATAATCTACTCACGTGTAAGTAGCTCCATCATCTCCCGTTCCAGCCGCTTCTGCAGCCGCGGGTGCCTTTGCTGTATTAATAACTGTCTTTCTTCCAGGTTCTTTACCTGCTTCTTGATCGAGGGGGTTCTGCTCCAACTCATGAGGCCCCTGGCCGTTGACTTGAGCGCTCCAACAATAGTGGAATTGCTGTTTAAAGAGTCATTCCATAAGTTCTTGATGTCCGATTTCTAGTCTTGATGCCGTGTCCACATTTTTGCAAAGCGAAACCCACCTCCACCACACGGTCCAGCCTACATTTCACATTAAAAGGAGGATATATCTCATTATCCCATGTGTAGGTATAGCCATCATACCCGATGTCGTAGAGGTTGCACTCAGCCGAAGTTTCTCTAAAGGCAGCCATCTGGAATTATTCTCGTCAGTGATTGCTTAGATGCTCATGGGGCCAAAGTACCTCATTTAAGTCCCCGCCCAAGGCCTGTCGGGTTGATAAAGTTCTTAAGAGATCCCAAGTCTTTTCCAAGATTATGAGTGAGATTAATTCCTAACTTTCTAAGAAATCTATAGCTCTTCTCCCACGGAGATTAGAAGACACAAAAAGCTTTTATTTTGAAAAATGGCTTGCTTTCTTTGATTGGCCGATGTAGGTTACAGGATTAAACGAGAGAGTGAACCATTTTCTTATCAGACGCGGCATTGCTTCTCCTGTTCGAAAAAGCTTACCTCATCTTCGTTAGGTCTTGGCATCTTACACTCGAAGGAGGTGACTAAAAAGCGAATTCCGAAAGCCAAGCCCGATAGTTGGTATAAGGAGAGAAGGAGCAAACATCCGAAAAGACCAGCTACTGATCACTCCTGGCCTACTTTTAGCTACTTTAAGGAATTGGCTTGAAGGCCAGAGATCCCTTTGAATTGGATTGAAAGGGATCATGGCTTGGGAAGTCAGGTTCTCTACGTACCGGTTTAAGTTGAATATGAATATTAAGAGTCACGGGCCGGGAATAAATACACGGGGGAGGAGATGCTCCTGTAGCAAAGGCTCAAACTCGGCCAAAAGTGCTTCGTCAGTCTATTCTCTCTTGGAGGAGGGCTCGGCAGTGCTCGGTTGACTCTGCTTTCTCTTGCGACTCGCAGAAGATGAAGCGCCATAGACCCGGTGAACTTGTTCACTGAATCGTTGTCACAGTGGCTGGGAGGAACTGAACTCTGCTTGTATAGAAAGGTTAGCGGCCTCACTAGAAACGAAACCTTAGCAGCCTCCCTAGGATATTGAAGTAGAAAGGGAACGACGGCTGCTTGACTAAGGTTGTTGAACCATGGCTTATGGAGGGCCTTACTTCTTTTATCGTCACTGGGCAAGGAAAAGACCTGTCAGGCAATTACAGAAAGACTCGTAGAGCAATCACAGAATAGTCACTGTTCTTTCTGCAGTCGAATGAAGGTCGAGAGAAGTTCCTCCGTCACGAAGATGGATGGAGCTTTTCTTTTTCAGGCTTCGAAATGGCAATTACTGGTTGTTGTTCCGTAATGGGCACTATGGCCCAATAAATGTACGAACCAATACATAGACAAGGTAAGACACGGATAATCTTTGTGCCAACGAGGAAGGGAAAAAACGGACCTGGAAGACGGAATTAGGTGTATAAATACCCTCATCATGGCATTTCCTGTCCTGGATGAGACTCTATCTATATCTTTCACCCCTCCTTTCTGTAGACTCAAATAGTTGATTCCTCGGGTTCAATTTCCTTAAGGAAAAAAGTAGCTTATATATAAGCTCTATCTATAGAATCGAGCATTCCAGGTTTGGTTTTCTTCCAACACTCTATAATCCTATAGATTGACATCCATGAGAAATATAGCTTTACCAGCTTATCTGACCGGTCATCTCTTTTATACATAGCTAACCGATGGTAACTAGGTATAATACGAGGATAACCGGACCTAGTAAGTGATATAGGGTAAGGAAGAGGTCCTTCAAAGGGATCCAAGGCATAAGCCTTCTGGAGTGAAGAGCTACATTGCTTTAAATACAATGCAGTACTCAGCAAACCTGACTTCCTTACGAGTCTATAGACCTCCTTGGCGAATAGGTATGTACCAATAGAGGTTTCTTTGGTAAAACCATCACAGACCACTACAGTTGCTTTGTTTAAGTAACTTATAGTGGTCCCTAGCCTTACCTTGCGAGCACTAAAACGAGCTATAATCCATCTTCTGACCATGAATGTTCTATGGCCATACTATGATGAAAGAAGATCCAATCCGTAATTCGACTATCCAATTACAAGAAAATAGGGCGTAGATATTGTTCGATCATGCGTATGACTGTGAAAGCGAGTCTTTTATCCAAACATTGACCGAGTTCTAAAGCTAGATATGGAAAGATTCCTGTTAGTGAGAGCGCTTCTATGACTATTTAGGTAGTCCAGACTCTGAGAATGGCTCCCTATAGTCTTTCTTCTATCAAACTCTCATCGAATCCCTTTCTCCATGCTCATGGGAGAGCTATCCTCCTTTCGGAGAATCCAGGGTCGAGGGCTTAAGATACTCATACCTGGCTGTTCATTATCATAGCCAGCTTCGGTTGAAGAAAGAAGAGCAATAGCTGACTTAATCGAGCCATCCCGGATAGTCGGAAAGCGGATTTAGGGCGTGGTAGGTGCCTAAGACCTTGACGTACCTTACCGGATCCGGGCTCTAGGTGTGATGTAGATTAGGTCCCAGTCCGAGGAAGCATGGTCAAGTGCCAAAGACTTTAACCGAGAAGCCATGACCATGGATTTACCATCGATTCCACCTCTGGTCTGAACGATTTCCTTTCTTTGTTATGGGACGAGGGCATATAAAATAAAGCTCTCATATATGAATAGTCCCTCGCCTAGCTATTGCGGAAGGCAAGCTACCTCCGGGAAAGTCAGGGGTCCTTGCTGCCAAGTAAACTAAAGGTAGGTAGTCTTATGAAGCTTTTGGTCTCGATAAAGAGGGGAAAGTCCATATATTTATATATTGGTGGAACTGAAAGCACAACTTCAAGTCACTACGACCAGTCTAAATTCCATACAAAGTGGTTCATGGTTAAAGAGCCTATGAAGATTAGCTTTAGCGAAGTGAGAGAAAACTGTCGATCTAAACACTCGGTCTTGAGGGTCGGCATACTTCTCACCCTCCGCGGGTGGTCCTTCCTCACTTCAATCTCCAATCTATGAATTCGGTCTTCTAAGAATGCCAGGTCTTTCTCATGAAGCAGGTGGATATAACCATACCGTCAGTGGTCATCTGTAAATGTGCCCAATTTTCTCGACCTATACAAGGCTGAAACGGACCACAGACATCTGTATGGATCAGTTCCCATGTCTGTATACTCCAAGCGGCTCCTTTCCAGGATGTTTTGGTCTGCTTTGACCCACTTCCTTAGCTACCGAGCTCCAACCCCCACATTGAACTTACTGAGTTGCTTAACGCGTCTGTCTGGAAAGGCAAAGACTAACATACCGAGCATGAATGAGTGCAGATTGATAGAGATGGGGTTAGATGCCTACCCGCTATACTGCGCGCTTATCACTCCGTATTGCACGGCTTGCATTAGGTGATCTCTTTGACGGAACGGAGAAAGGCTTCTTTATATGATTCAGGTTAGGGTGGGGTGACTTTTCTCAATCGAAAAAAGAAGAGATTCCCACTAGTAAAACAAGATTTTCACAAGGGTTGATCAAGTAAAAAACAGTGAAATCTGAAATTCCGTAAAATTATGACAGAAACTCTGATGTAATTCGTAACAGCTCTCAACTGTAATCTTGGTGGATCTTCCGAACAATGCTCAGCTAACAGAAGATCTGGAAAGACGAGTCAAGGCAACAATCAGAATGGGCATTGAACTCTTGCTCTGGGTAGCCATCTCCCTCGATTGCTAGTGCTAGCCCGCTTCGCGCCTTATCTCGTATATCAAGACGAAGACCCTGAAGGCATGACGGTTTAAACTGGGTAAGACTCCCCTACACGCTTACCCATCTTTAGATGGTTTCTCTCTTTCTGCTTTTATGCGAGTAGATTCAATATGCCTAGGGCGCGGTTTTACTGCAAGTGTGTAAGGCCTGCAGGAGTTTACCTTTAGGTTAGAATACCGCTATCATCTGCGTATAAGCCTTCCGATTAGCTGACTGAGACTATCTCCAGCTTATAGCCGGTAGAACTAGATAGCTGCTAGAACGTCAGGTAAACTGCAATCTATGGCAGTTTCTTAAAGTCTGTAGCTCCACCCGAATCCAAACAAGCTTAGGAATTTAGCTTAAGACATTGGTTTGAGAATCTAAATCGACATACAAGAATCCATCAGCATGTAGAAAAAGCTACACGACCGAATGTGTTGGTCGAGAAAGGCGTGGAAAAGAAAATGTACATAGATAAGGCGGCGATAACGAACACAAGCACAAAGGAAAGACTACAAAGGCACTTTTCACAAATCAAAAAAGTAGTAGAAGCGGCGTTAGAGAGCATAGCCCCTAACATAAGGCCACCGAGCAGAACAGACAAGAGCTTCAACGTATGTGCACGAGAAAATTCTGCTAAAGGCCACGGGGGGGCTTCGCTACACTCTAAAGCCCCATTAATAGTTAAAGGCAGTCTAAAGACCCTTCCCATCTTTGCTTATATAGTCTTGATTCTAAAGAAAGAAAATCTCATATCTCAGCCCATCGAATGCTACAATATAGTATGTGATTCCCAATCTGTTTAGCCTACTCTGCTCTTCTTCCACTTACTTACTAGAATTCATTGAATTTGGATTCGAAAGAGCCGGAAGCTTATTTCGATTTGCAAGACTTATAACCTTACCTTTACATATTGAATCTCGTTGTAGGCTGAGTCTTTCCGTTTATGCTCTTTGGACTTTGTCAAAAGAAGATGATTGCCTATAGGGGAGGGGTACGATGAATACATTTCTTATCTGGGTCCGATCGTCGCGTCAGGCCCGTCGACTAAAGAATCTCTTCGAAATTTCTGCGTTTCTGCCGAAAAAAAATGGGATTGGCTATCTTAACCTTAGCAGTTTTGCGAGCAAACGTAGACTTCCTAAACGAATGCTTGCAAGACCAGCAAAGGCACGAAGCTGAAATGCATCAGTGTAAGAAAGAATAGATTTTCTAGTTTGGAACTCCGTCTTTCGGAAGACACTTATAATCAACTTAAGCAACTTGCGCATCAGCGATGACAACATCAGCACCGAGCACATTGATTGGGACACATCAACTAACCTAGCCTAACCTACTTTTGAACGAGACCTCAATTACTAGAAATGGCAAGAGGATGCCTAGCGCTAGCGCGCGAATACACTAATAGTTATAGTTGCTTCTTGGCCTTTCCTTCGCGATTAACACTTTCTTGAACCATTGCCGGGTCTAGGTCCAAGTCAACTCAACCACTTTCTTTCCTGTAATCCATAGCGCCTAACAGAACGTAGCAGCAAGGGACAACCCACGGTGCGAACGAAGAAAGATCGAAGTCCAGCAATAGAATTTGGAGTGAGCTATTCCTTGGTTAACTAGCTTTGATCAATAAGAAGTCGGACAGTCGAGGTGAAGTTGACCTATTTTAGCCCTATGTCCTAGGCGCGTAAGACAAACCGAAACTGGATCTTATGGTGTTAAAGTACGGATATTTGAATCAGGCATTTCTCGGCCCTACCCTATGCAGTAGGGAGTTTCCTCTCTAATAAGATATCGCTATGATAGATCCATTAACGACGAACTGAACGCTAAAGCACCCGACACCTGCTCCGGTGCCTCCAACGTAGCCCACTAGTTATGAGCCCTCATGATGATTACCCGATAGGTTCCGGGATAGGGGCTAAGAAAGACCTGCTTCTAGAAAAAATCAAACAAGCGATAAAGAAGTGGCCCTGTTGGCCAGCTAGCTTAAGGTTCTGTGCCAAGGTCTCCCCTAGAAAAAAGAAAAGAATAAGGGAAGTGTGCGCCCTGGGTTTGCTTAAGAAAGAGAGACTGGTTCACCGGCGTAGACGAAGCTCTAGTAAAAGGCATACCTAGAGAGCACGGATTCACTAAATATCAACAGAGAGGTCACTTTTGGGCATTAAACATTACTAGCATCTCCTTTAGCTTGAATATATGGGCCTTCATCTCTTTTAGTGATGAGACTCGCCCTTGTTTCAGAAAGATTGGTCGGTGCTAAGCGACTGAGTCGAAGCTTGCGCAGGATTCCTCATTTGATCAATAATAGGAAAGGAGAAGCTTCAAAGTGGATGAATTCAATACTAGGCCCGAACTACCCAATCTGTCCTAACCGGTATGCCAAGCAGACCCATATTGATGAGAAAATAGAATTAATAGATCGCGTCTTTGATCCATAGATCATATCGATCGGGAACTATTTCGAATGAATAAGGCAGCCGTAGATAGGACTTTCATCGATAGCTAGAACTAGGGGTCTCTTTCGATTTTAGCGGGTTGGGCAATTAAACGAATAGGGACGAGAGCCTTTCAAGGAGTGCATTCTGGGCAGGACGACTTCCTCTTTTCTTCCAATTCAGAAGTAGGGTGAACCGTCCGAATGGAGATCCCGGGTTTAGGATTGAAGGAGATATGGAGCCAGCGTAGACACCTTGCGTAGTACTTCCTTGGCTTCGTTGGTTTTCATTTCAGCTTTTTCATCATTTCGGGTTCCTTCTTGCTCTAAGTACGATTCTTATCCTTCATCTGAGATATTCGCTGGTCCAATGGGGCGTTGTGCCTTCTACCTCATTCTATGGCATACTCAATGGGACCACTCTAAATGGAGCTTGGCCGAGAGAAAGTCCTTCCCAAGAAGATATGATCTTTCCTATACGCTTCGCGCCCATCTTTTCTTTTTTTGAAGATAGAGATTGATTGCTTGAAGATGAAAAAGGTTGAAACCCCTAAGGGCGAGGTTTGAGAGGCTGCCCTTCCACTCGAAAATCAAGGACTTGCGCGAAGAAAGGGTAATAGCCACGCTATGGGGATGCATAAAAAGAAGGTTGAATCAGAGTGCTTTTTTCCTGTGATCAACGAGTTACTTTACTTCGGGCTCTTCCACCCCGTCTCTGGCAAAGGGTTCGGCCGCTAACGCGCCTTAGGTACTTAGCACTCGTTTTGTAGCTCGTCGGTGATCTTACAATGACGCATTGTAGCTAGGGGAGAATCAAGCAGTAATTCCTTAGGGAAAGTGCGGACCGGAAAGAAGGCCTTTCAGTAATTACCCTCGGCAATGTAGCCTTGAACCTTCCTGTTCAGTTCGTCAAGTCAAAGAAAGAGTGAATTGCTAAATAAGTCTAGTCTAAGCAGGCGCCCTACTATGTGGTGTTACCGTTACCGCGTGTTCACAGTTTCTATTAAGAAGTCAAAACCCGAGCCTTGGGGATTGGCTTTATGAGCAGTCACAGCCGTTCTATTTATGGAAACCCCCACTCCAATCAGGGAACTTCTTTTGCTCCTACTTGTCTTCGAGGGCTTGCAAGTCATCTTCCACTCCGTGACGAACTTCGGAGATGGTTTGTCCATCTCCTAGCTCTCCCTTTCTTTCTTTTAAAGACGCTTGGATTAGTTCATCCTCGCGTTGTTCCAAGGCGGAAGGCGCCGACGATGACTCTGATCTGGTGGGTTCAGGAAGTTCCTGTCTGGACCAGGTAGTTTAGGTTTGAGACTTTTCCTCCTAGCCCTTAGCCCTACCAATTCTCACTCGACAGTCAGACTAATTTGACCTTACTTATGGTCAGAAGTAGAAGTCATCCTTCAGTGAGTCCGGGCCTTATAGGTATGTCATATTTCAAGGGTGTCGGAGTACTTCATTTTCTTGATTATAAAAGAGATATTCTATTCTATATTCTTATATATTTCCCTAAAGGTTGCCAATATTGTATATGGAGAGCAGGAAGGGAAACTTTCAAGTTCCCGACTGTTTCCTGAACCGATACAGGATCGCTCCAAGGTTCAACGATTGACTTAAACGTTGAAGAACTTATCGGCTTTGCCACTTTAATTCATTTTTTTTTGGTAAAGAACGACAAGTAAACCTTGACAAGACGATCTGCCTTTGGATCATGAGCGTAAATCATCTGACGATGAAAGGAATGATCCTCGGGTACCCAGAGCTAGTGAGGGAGACAGGGACTGGAAGTAGACCTGCATAACCTTGTAATTGCCATTACAACTATAGCTACTGTAACAGAAGTAGAAAGGATAAAAGAAGGATACCCGGCTTTCAGATAGGTAGCCAGCCCGTCCTTTCTCAGTCAATAGGCAAGAAAAGAACCTAAGGAAAGATGAAGTCTATGCACACGGAACGAATCTTTGGGAAAGGATGGTGGTTTTCAACAGAGATAGAGTAAATAATCCGTTTGGGCGGTATTGTAGTCGGCTCGGGGATTCGCGGTAGATTGTATCAGGTAAGGCTGAACTTCTTTCGTAGTAGGTCCACCAAGATCAGACGTCACGTGGCATGATACGATAGAAAGGGTCGACTTTCACGTGCCTTAGAGGAGAAAGCAGTTATAAAAGAATTGATCAGTCTTCCGCCGCTGGCCTTTTCTTGCTTGCTTTTTAAGCAAAAGAGTATGGTAGATCAAGTTCTTTTAGGGCTACTTCCCTTCATTTACGGGGAGAAAATCATTCTTAAGCTCCTATTGCTTAAAGAAGCACTCATACCTATCTTTAAAGGCCAATCCCAACACTTTAATGTACCGAACTTCATCGAACTAATAGAAAAACAATTAAAAAAAGATCTAATAATCACACCAATAGCGCCAGGGGACTCACCCATTCACTTGAAAAATGGTGCAATCCTTACTGTCCTTAACGATGGACGGATACAATTGATTGAAAATAAGGTGTAAGAAGTAGGAAGCTGATGAACAAACGGAGCAATAAAGCGAAGACTTGAAGGCTTTCAATGCTTACAAGAAGATATCGAATTGAAAGGGTGACACACCCACGGCAGCTCACCCAAGACTGAAAGAAAATGAATGACTTTCTTTCCTAACTAAGAGGAAAAGAGAGACATGCGAGTTCGACTCTCGTTCTATCGCAGTCCTTGTCCATGTTGGTACTGTTGATGGCAGTACCGCTCAACTACGAGATGCTTGAAAGTCGATGTATCAATGTTCCCAAGAGTAGCATCAAACGGCAAGCCATGCTTCATCAAGGCTAAGGCAGTCGGGATCTAATTGATTGCTAAACTGAAGGAAGGATCTCTGTTGAAGATTCTTATTCTGAAGCTGGTTATAGCTCTCTTCTTTTGGAAGGATGGGAGCATACCTATTTAAGAAGGCCCTGGGAACGACATTCGAGCGAAGCCCTTACGCGAGGAGTTGCGCGAAGGAGGTGGGGAAGGAAGAAAAGGACACAAGCGAACAACCATCTAACCGTCCTCTCTGATTGACTTCATCAGGACAGGCTCCTCCTATGGTCTGCTTAACCTTCCCTCTTTCCTGGGAACCTTGGATCTCATGGTTCATTTCTGGGTTCTGGGTTATGCTCTTTCAACGGTTGACAGAAGAGGGGGACGTACAAGGATGATCAGACTGCTTGGTTCGGTTCGTCAGAGGTATGGGCATAGAGAATCCTACTATGGAGAGGGAAGTTATTTGCATCTCAATCCAAAGAGACAGAGCATCATCATATGCGAAAAGGAAAGAGTATGAACGAATTGCTTGTTGAATCACATTCCTCTCTGAAAGACTCAAAAAGAATAGAATATATGTGAGTAGTCTATCTTCACAGCTGGAAGTGCTCTCCTCAAGGGCATTGCTTTCTCCATTGAATCAGTCTAATGTGGAAATGTCAATATGTTCAATTCATTCACAAATCTTGTGTTCTTCTGTCTAGCGTACGGTGTCTCGTGCCAAGTGAAAGGAAAACGGAGCTTGCTACTGGCGGGCTTATAAAGGGTGTCTATTTCATATTCCGTTCCACCAGTTCAAGACCTAGTTCGAGCAGATCGAGTTGTTTCATATC
>JAOQMS010044479.1:0-10296 GCA_027563885.1 Erythroxylum longipes | reverse complement strand
TAAATCAACCCGATCCATTATAAAATTCACACTTAAATGTCAAATTCTCAAATTCACACTTCAAATTAAGCATTACAGCAAATTTTTATTACAACAATTACAACAAAACATTCTAACAACCATAAGGGGCATTTTATCGAACACCTCATAGGCAATATGTATAATCTCTAGCTAATCACAAAACAAATGCATTTTTCCATTATTTACCAACAATAACACATATAAACAACAAATTAACTAACAATGACACAAAAACGACATACAACAACAATAATCACACAAAAATCGATCACCCAAACACCCACGATTCATATATAAAACTTGTGTTTTTTGAAGAAAAAATATACCCAATAGAGAGCTTACTAGAAAATGACGCACGATGGGCCAGAAAAAGCTCGAAAAATGACGGTGGAAGGTCGAAAAATTGCCCAAAACCAGAGGAAGCCGACGGAGGAGAGAAGAAGAAGAAAATAAGGGGGTTTCTGTCGGGTTAAAGAAGAAGATTGAAACGAAGTCGTTTGGTTTTAAACCAAACGACGTCGTTTTATTTATTAACCAGTCGACATTTATCGATAAAATTTAAATTCCGTCGGTGTTTAAATTCATCAAATATTTAACAGGGACATATTGCTGTTTAATTTTGCGACGGAAAACATTGTTCATCGGTAAACTTGATATCAATTTAACGACAGACGCTATTCCATCGGTAAATAACAGATGCTGATCCAAACTCACCGACGGAATAGTTGCCGTCAGTAAATGTCTGAAGCTATTTAATTGCGGGAAGCATTCTCGCAATTTTTACCGACGGTAATGGTTACGTTGTCGTTATATGTCGTCAGAGATTTTGAGCGAAATTTCTTCCCTCCAGTTTTATCAACGACAATTGTTTCCGTCGCTATATCTGAACTTTGACGACGTATTTCCCGATCGTTTGTATTCCGTTAGTAAATAGCTACGGTTTTCATTCCGTCGGTAAATTTCCAACGCTAATTTATAATTTACTTGTAGTGAGATCTTTCTATGTATGTTGTTGATTTTTGGGAGAAGGGATTACGTATTTTGCAGCAACCTTTTCTGGTCCATTATACAACCTGGGTTGAGTGTATGGTGTGCTACATTTTCTTATTGTTTTGTCGTAGATTGGTAGTTTTGCTGCTGAAAATTTTCTTTTGGTCTATACGATACTTGGTTAGGTGATTTGGGTATATAGGCTGTTTTCTAGCTGATATCAATTATTATTCTTGGCTGGGCATTTTTCATTGTTCAATAACAATTAAGAGTGCTTTTTGGGAATTTTGTAGCTGATTCTTTTTTCTAGTTTTTGTATTATTTTGGTGCTGTTGTTCATGGTCAATGGTGTGTTTATTATTGGGCTGATTGGGTATTAATCAGGTGTGCTTTTAGGCTATCATTTTTTATGTTGGTGTGTGAAAATTCTATAAGTTTTCGTGACTTTGCATTTGTTATCTTTGTTGTTGATTTTATGCAAAAAAACTCCAACAATTGTAGTGGTTGTTGTAGCTTTATTAGATTAACGCTTCGATGATGAAGCATTTGTTGATTTAATACACTTTGTGGCTACTGTGCGTGGGATGTTCCAGTGACGATATTGAAGCTTCACGAGAGATTCTCTTGATGGACAACTTCTCATTCTTTCGTTGACGAAGCTACATTGTTAAGGAAGTTGTTTTCTTTCTCAAGTGTCTTTGTTTATGTTCGTTGTTATTTCAATCACTTGAGTTATTTTATTTTCATGCTTTATTATCAAATATTGTTAAGAAAATCCTCTATTGAGGTTAGTAAGAGGCGGTCATATTATTGGGTATGATTTACTTTTACAGATAGTGAAGACGAGAGATAGTGTCAAGGGTTGGGTGAGTGGCTCTGTAATGCATTGATTAAAACTATTGTTGTATCAGAGTTGAAAGTAATTAAGCTGGGTTAGGGCCTCGTAGACGTAGACAAAGTGTGTCGAACTGCGTTAACAAATTTCAGTGTTGATTTGTTATTTTATGTTTAATTTTTTTCTGTTTTCGCTTGTGCTAGAAACAATTGTAACCGAACCTGAATTTTTTGCAAAAGTACACCCTTCAAATTTTCAGATAGATTTATACTTTTTATTTCTATCTTTTAAATTATATGATTTGACAATTTTTATGGTATCACAAATTTTTCAAATAGTTTTAATATGAAATTTGTAATATAATGATCATATAAGATTCTTACAGAAAAACAATAAATATTGAAATATGGTAAGTAATATAATATAATAATATCTGGTAAGTAATACAAGATTTTAATTAGAAGTTTAACAACTCTTACATATAAAACAATAAATAAAGTTTCACGCCCAATCCAATTGAAAAGGAAAAGAAATAATTATTTTTATAAATTCTAAGTGATATAAGATTCGGTAGATAAGGTAAAGGAGTTCTCTATGTCTAGATTCCCAAGAAGGCTCCTTGCACGTTCGAAGGTATCAATTGAAATAGTCAATGATCTTCCCTTAAGTGTTGGTTTATTGACACCCTCTTCCAAAAACTTCTTGGCTTTAACTAAACTAGCAAAATATATAGTGACCGATTCCCTAGATGCAGTATAAATCACTGAATTAGATAAATCGCACGTACGATATGTTTCATCTAAGAAACAAATAGTATAGAACTTAAATAGCTAAGTTAAACGGTATAAGGAACTTAAATTTGAACACATGCATAACTGATTAAATAAACATAGTTTTTGGAATCGACAACTATTCCAAAACAATCGATTTCCCTAATATTGTACGGACCATCAGGATATTTCCATCACCTCCATTTTCATCAATGTTCTCTTGAATATTCGAGGAAGCTTTACACAACACATAGTATATATAATCAGACGTTCATCTAATAGCTTCCTAACAGAAAATGAGATATAGATAATAAAAAAAGAGAGCTAATTCAGATAATACTAAAACCTTAAAGAAGAAAATTGGTCACTTAAAGCAAGAGGTGATTAGACTTTAATGACGAGATTTTTTGTGAATCAATATGTTCTCATTAGTGAGAATTTTGCCACATTCCTCTCATTGGAGCTCATTTCTACCATCAAAAACTAGTCATCACGTCGACATTCTGTGATAAGTTTAGGTAAACAATTTTATTATGAAAATTCAATAGAAGACTTCTTATTTGAATGTTCTAACATTCCAGCAATGTTAATTTTATGATATATTAATTGAGGCTACTTCTTACAATAAGGTTGAGAATGTTAACTGTGTGTTTGCTATGTTTAGGGGATGCATAATTAAGTGTGTTTTCCTCTAAAGTCACTATTCTGATAAAAATAGTTAGGTCCCCTGAGCACCTCATCAGATATGAAGAGAGCTATTATGTTGGAATTCAAAATAGAATGAAGTATAGAAATAGTAAGGCCAACCCTAAGTAATTATAAGATGCATAAATCACACAGAAGACAGATGCAAGAAATCCAAGTAGATGAATATATCAACTTTGAAGTAGTTAAGCACACATTTACAAAGAGGGAAGACTTAACTGAAGAGTTTAATGAAGACTGGGGATCGAAGCTATCTCTCCAAAACAAGACCTTTCCAGCTGGAAATCTAGATTAAGGAAGAAGACACTAAGCTAGTACAAAAGAATCAAGTAATTTCATACCTCGAGGTTAGCTTTTACCTGGGATGAGAGTAATGTGTGACTCCTCCGAGAGAAAGCTAATGACTACCTATTGCAGAACAATGACTAAAGGTGAAAAGAAGAAGAAAAGTTGAGAAGCAAGATAGAGGAACCCATTCTTGGCAAATCGACCAACTCAGAGAAGAACATCAGCTTTGATGGTTCAACCCTAATTAAGAATAGGGATATCAATGGGTCAGGCCGAGTCCGGTCTGCTCCTGGCTCAGCCTGACCCGACCCCTCATTGGATGGCCTGTAGGTCGACTCATGGCCTAGCCTGTGGCTTGATGGGTTATGGGCGGGGCAGGCCAACCCGACCCATCCTTATTTTTTATTAAAAATTATAAAACGATGGCATTTTTGTTGTGTCGATCGAGCCAAACTGTTTTGGCCCATGACCCAGTTAACCCAGGCCAAAATCGGGTCGGGCCAAAACTGCTAACCCTAATTAGTAAGCATCCGAAGACTCTTTCGGCAGGAAAGGTTTCCAATTTATGTCTTTTGTTTAAGTAATTAGATTTTCAATTTCATAAAATGACGTGATTTTGGCTTGACCTTTAGCAACAAAAATGTAAAACTTTTGCTACGATTTTTATAAGTTATGGACAAATCCTATGCATATATATTACACTCTATATATTATAGAAATTATATAAAATATATAAATTTTATATAACAGTATAGACTTTATATATAATAAATAGAGAATTATGATTAAATAGACAAATATATTACATAAGTAAGATATGAGACAATTTATCTATTGTCTATACGCTCATTAATCATTATACTAATTACAATTATTATCTATACATTCATATAACATTATATTAATTGCCATATATAATTACATTTATTGCGATAAAATTGAAAATAATTATAATATAGTAAAAAATGGAAATCAATATTAAATATTAATATCATATTCTTAAAAATAAAATTTAATATTATTGATAATGATTGTAAGTCTAAAAAATAAATTTAGCTAACAACAATGTCATTTCAAAAATTTATAAAACTAAAAACACAAAATTAATTTACATTACATAAATTTATACTTTTTATTTATCTCTTTTAAAATATATGATTTGACTATTTTACGTGGTTCCACAAAATTGAATTTATTATATGTAAATTATATAATATTTTATAGAAATTGTATATAACAAAAAATTTGTTTAAAATATAAATATATAGATATTAAAAGAATTGGCGACATTTATGAAAATTGTTAATGGACATTTTATATTGATTTTAGATACATAATTTGCTAAACTTTTGTCCATTTAATATTTGAATTGTACTAATTAAGAGTTATTTGTTTTAAATTTAGGCACATATTGGGTTTGAAATATTTAAAAAGTACAAAGCAAGGAGGCCCAAACGCAGAGTACAAAGAAGCAGCCCACAACTTAAAAACGTTTCAGCAAAGAAAAAAGACAGATGAATACCCTTATTTGTCACATCAATAAATAACATGGAAGAAGTGAGAGCTAGCGGCTGGAAAAAAAGACAAAGGTGTGAAAAGAAAAAAAAGAGATAAAAACGTGAGGGCTGAAAGCAAAAGGGAGGAAAGCTGGTGGCTGCAAGAGAGAAAAGATAGTAGCGTTAAATGAAAAAGAGAGGCTAGCATGAGTGGCATAAGAGAGAAAAAAAAACGTGACAGAAAAGAAGAGAAGTTGGCGGCAGAGAGAGCAGAGAAGAACCAAGAGTGAGGTGTGCGTGAATAACGTGGACCAAAAACCTAATTGTCACATCAAGAAAGAAGGAACAAAACTGGCAGTGGCAGTGAGAGAGGAGATAAAACAACGTTGGCCGAGAAGATAGCATGAGTAGCTGCTGTGCGTGAACAGGAGGGGTGGACCGAACAATTTATTTGTCATGTCAATGAACAGGAACAAAGGAGAGAGTTGCAGCTGAAGAAAGAGGCATGAGAGAAAATACAGCAGTAGGAGAAGACTAAATATTGGGTGTTTTTAATTTGTTTTGTTCCTTATTTGTTTTAATTTGTGGATTTAATCAATGCAAATATATATTATGACCATGATTTATGTTACATTGATGAATATGCGTAGGTAAGTTTGCTTTGGTTGAGGTTAAGATTGATATTGGATTAGGACAATTTTGTGGTATTGTTTTATTTGCTTGATTGAATGCATATTTAGCCTAATTTAGATTGATCAACTAAATTAAGGCCTTAGACGATTGAATGCCATAACCATTTAGGATTTGATTTATCGAAAAATTGATCAAGCAGCATACTTGAGACTAACGCGTAGACCAACCGTAGAATCTTGTATGAGGATACCTAGGATTAACGAACTTAATTTTAGGCTTCTTGTATTGAATGTTTTCTTTTTATTCCAAATTACCTATGAACCAAGTAAGTAACTTGGATTTAAAGGAGAAAGGAATTCCTATGAATATTGGGTTTAACTTGCTTAAGTGAAGTAACTCCTAAATCAATCCACTATTACAAGTTTTAGTGCCTAATCCAATTGAAATCTGACACCTTAACCAATTTTTGTCATTTAATTAAGTTTAGTCGCATTTAGTTCATACCTTGCATCAAGCATATTTCCTTAATTCGCCTATTTTATTTCATTTTCAAATCAATCAATTCTTGATCGTCTGAGTAATTTTGATTCGTTTAATTTAATTGTCTTGCGTTTTGGAATCCCTTGGGTAAGATACCGGTTCTTACCATTTTATATTACTTGTCGACAAGGTATGCTTGCCTGTAGTTTGGTCTAGATAGAATTTAATTTGTATTGCTTCGTTTAAACAACAACAAGTTTTTGGCGTCGTTTTCGGGGATTTTCTTTATTGTGAGTCATTAGGTTAGACTGTGCTAATTATCTCATATTTAATTCTTGCTTTGTTGTTTATTTGCATATTTTAGTTGTTTGCTTGATTGCTTTAATTCGGTGTGTTTTATTTTCAATTTTTAGCTCTGTTATTATTTGCTTTTTTATCTCATTTTATTTATGCCCACTCGTGGTCAAAGGCCTGAGAATTGGCTGCTTGATACTGAGATTGAAAAAATTGCTTGCAGGTTGCGCAAGGAAACCAGATTGGCTCGAAATAGTAACACAGCAGAAGGGATTAGAGAAGAGCAGTTTGTAGAGATGAAACAACACGATGAGGGGCTAATGGCACGTCCTGAAGAGAGAAGGGAGTTGACTATGATGAATTAGACTATGGGACATAATAATAGACCTGTGCCTCCCATTATAAGGTCGACGATCACAGCTGCGAGTTTTGAGATTCCTCACAATATTACATCCATGGTGAGAGCATCTCAATTTGGAGGATTACCTTTAGAGGATCCGAACACCCATTTGGAGACCTTTCTAGATATTTGTGATCTGTTCAAGCATAATGGAGTGTCGAATGATGCGGTGAGATTAAGATTATTCCCATTTTCTTTAAGGGATAAGGCCAGAGCATGGTTGGCCAATTTGCAGTCAAGATCAATTACTACATGGGATGAGATGACGAAATTATTTCTGGCTAAATTTTTCCCTCCTGCCAAGGTTGCAAAGATGAAGAATGATAACACTTCATTCGCCCAATATGAAAATGAAAGCCTATATAAAGTGTGGGAGCGATTTCGAGATATGTTGACACAGTGTCCTAGTCATGGGTTCTCCACATGGCAGCAAGTTAACACTTTTTATACAGGAATGACCCCATCGACCAGGAGTACCATAGATGCTGCATCAAGAGGTAGTTTAATGAGAAAGACCCCATATCAGGCCTACAGGTTGATTGATGAGATGGCCACCAGCAACTTTCAGTATCATTCAGGTAGGCATCCTAGATGACCTACAGGAGCTCGTATAGTAGACAATACAGTGGCTTTATTAGCCCAGATGGATGTTTTGACGAAGAAGCTAGATAATTTGCTGCACAGTGTGAGAGAAGGAGCTAGTTCTTCATTGAGGAGTTATGCCATATGTGAGCATTGTAGTGGAGATTCCTATGCATCTTCTGAGTGTCAAGTTGGGAATCCTTTTGCTCAGGAGAAAGAAGAGGCCCATTATGTGGGCAATTATAACAGACAGGGAGGGGATCCATATTCTAACACCTACAACCCAGGGTGGAGGAATCATCCAAACTTCTCTTGGTGGAATGATCAGATAGCACAACCGCAAAATCTAATGTTCAGAGACAGCCACCTCCAGGTTTTAAAGCTCCAAATCCTGTGCCACCTGAGAAATCCAATCTCGAAGAGCTACTCTTGAAGTACATCTCTACCACTAAGGTTAGGATGCATAATCAAGAATCTTCTATTAGAAACTTGGAGAATCAGATGAGCCAAATTGTAAGTTTGTTGAAGGAAAGACCTTCGAGTTCATTGCCTAGCATTACTGAGGCCAACCTGAGAGAACATGCAAAGGCAATATTATTTAGGAATGGTAGATATCTTAAGGAAGTTAAGGAGAAGCATAAGGATACAGAAGTGAAAAGGAGTGAAGAAGAAGAGAGTCAGGAGGGTAGCAAGAAGGCTAAAGAAGCACCAACTGCAAAGGAGGATCATCCAAGGTTATTTGCTGATCCCATCTTACATTCGATAAGACCTAGGATCCTTTATCATCAAAGGTTGAAAGGTACGCAATTAGATAAGCAGTTTGGTCATTTTCTTGAGATGTTTTAAAAGTTGCATATAAATATTCCTTTTATTGAGGCCATAACACATATGCCTTCTTATGCTTAGTTTTTGAAAGAAATCTTGTCTAATAAGAGGAGGCTTAAGGAGTTTGCCACGGCGAAGCTGAATGAGGAATGTTCGGCCATATTGTCAAAAAAGTTGCCACCGAAGCTTAAGGATCCGAAGAGTTTTACTATTCCTTGTGTTATTGGTGATTTGCATATAGATAGGGCTCTAATGGATTTGGTTGCGAGCATTAACTTAATGCCTCTTTCTTTTTTCAGGAAGTTAGGATTAGCGAAGCCTAAACCCACTAGTATTTCGCTTCAGTTGACAGATAGGTCCATTACTTATCCGAGGGGAATCATTGAGGATGTATTAGTCAAGGTCGAGAAGTTCATCTTTCCGGTAGATTTCTTAGTCATTGACATGGAGGAAGATAGAGACATCCCCATCATTCTTGGGAGACCTTTCGTGGCCACTGCAAAGACCATCATCGTTGTGCAGCGTGGAAAGCTCATCTTGAGACTTTAAGATGAAGAACTAGTTTTTGATGTGTTCAATGCTATGAAGCATGCTTCTACTCTTGACTCTTGCCATTTTATTGATATTTATTCTTCTGATGTTGATAATTCTTCTATTGGTTGTGCAGATTTGTTAGAAGGGGGAGCGCAAGGAATGATCGAAAAGTTAGGAGAAGAATTGGAAGAAGAGTTAGAGGATATTAGGGTTGAGTTGGAGCAGGCCTATTGGACACATTATAGAGCATACGAGCCTCTCCAACGTCCAGCCAAGCTATTTCTGAAGCCTTCAATTTAAAAGCCTCCTTCTTTTGACCTTAAACCTCTTCCGAATCATTTGAAGTATGTTTATCTCAACTGTTGAGGGTACAGCGGGACCACAAAAAGGCCATTGGGTGGTCCATTATGGATATTAAGGGTATAAATGTTGGACCCCGTTTCCGGAGCCCAACGATTCGGAGTCATACTTGAGCACATTACCTTGTAGGGTCCTTTTTATAAAACCTCATTAGCCAATTAGGCTCGTCTTCCTTCTCATAACATCCCAAAATTTCTATAATTTGAATACTTGATTAACGTCAATCTATTCTTATGTTCAATCCTCAATCTTCGCCCTAAATGCATCGCTCAATTTATCTCTTACTTCCATAACCAAATAAGTACATTTCAAGTTTCATTCAAGCCTAAATGTACCATAGATAAGCAATGATAAGTCCACAACTTATAAAATGTGCATGATTTGGGACAAAAAGAGTAACTTTCATTAGGGATGTCAAATTGAGACCATTCAAGTACGCTTTCGAAGAGAACTTCGATTTCTACAACTTCCGTGAAGACCCAAAGAGAGGTTTTCCATTTTAAGGGTCAAAAATTTGCACATTTTTAAAACTGTCCCGAGAAGGTCCGCCTAACGGACATATGTCCCTTCAAACGGACATGAACTGAGCTGGGACAAAAACAAACCCAAGAAGGTCCGTCTATATAGCATCCCACTATCGTAGGGTACGTTCCTAAGCTTTTAGGAACATAACCGACGATAATGGTATGCTAGAGTAAGAACAGAAATTTAACTTGCCCATGGCATCATCTAACATACTCGAAATCGTTATCATTTTCTTAATAAAACGTTCACTTCATTCATTGATAAACATACATTGTTCTTCTCAACAATTATTTACAAAACTTTATACAGGTTCTAACAAAGTTTCAAAATGACTACGATTATTTTCCTTCGGGAGTCAGCTGACAGACCTCTGATCCATATCTTTGTCCACGGAACTTTATGACTTGACTATAACCTAGGTCTCCTGTCTCGTACCTGAAAAGTCACGGTGCAATTTTTGATGAGTTTTGCAAACTCAATAAGTGAACCATCATCGATGAATTCACCGGATTACACAAATACAACACATATATCACAGTTATTCATTCAATCAGATAA
>JAOQMS010044478.1:0-10297 GCA_027563885.1 Erythroxylum longipes | reverse complement strand
ATTCATATCATCATTCAAAACATATTCTAAAGCAAACAATTAATTGCATGAAACCATCTAGGTTACTCACCAATTGCTCTCGAAGCTATTGCCTCGAAGTTTCGGCAACATCTAGATGTTGACATTCCAATTGATCCTTTATATCAAGCAATATACATATATCACACTTTTGCACAATTATAAGTATTCATTTATGCCCATCTATGTATATGGACTATGTACAATGCATGTGTTCCCGAGTATCTTTCCATTATTCTTATCACATAATCATTCATATTTCAAAAATCACATAAGTATAATTTTTACTTAGGGTTTACACCTACATAAAACAATTTGAATCTAATTTCATAACTCATTTGATCATTCCAGATTTCTCTAAAAATAGACTTTCGGGTTAATTTTACATGATCATTATGACCAGGAAAATGAAGTAATTTGGTAACATTCTCTTCTAGAAAATTTTTCCCCATTGTTTTAAGTTTCTAATGACACTAAGATTATTTAATTTGGTTCTGTATTCCAAAAGTTACACTCTAAATAATTCGGATTGTTCTTTAACTATAATAGTATTCTATACCAAACTTCAAGTCAGATTCTGGAATTCTAGAGATAGAATTAAAATTCTACTTCTTCAGAACAATTGTATCCCTATGTCTCTAGTTTATTCCAAACTAAGAATCATTCCATTTGGATAACTACAGAACAATTTATGTCTAAACTACCAAAGCATGTTCACTGAAAATACTCTAGTTATGAAATTTCAGAACTCCTCATCAATTTCGTCCCAAGTTCATCAATCAATCTCCTCCAAATGATTTCAAAATATCATAATTTTTAGTGGAGATATAGAAAAATGTGTTTCAAATTTGTTGGTTCAAATCCCATTCACCTATTCAGCTCAACACATTCTTAAACAAATTAAAAACCATAATTAACACCAAATATCGGGTAAGAATTTCCAAATTTTACACCAAACCCTACTTGTACAAGGATCACCTTTTATACTTCATTTACTCTTCATTCTCAACTCCATTTCAACTTAATATCATTCACAAATAATTCATGATCTATATTTAATCATTAACCAAAAACAGAACATGTGCATATACCATTCATTACAATTTTCTGCACTCATCCTAACACCATTATGATGATCATTCTACCTCTAAAACATCTCTAAAACAATTTATGAATTATTACTCACCATACACATACAAAAGCAAGACATTAACATCAACTATTCATCACTCACGTTTATCATACATAAAACACCATTTTATGCCATTTAACCTCTAACTATCATCATAAAAGCTTCATTTAAAAATACCCATGAAGATTAACAAGCTACTTACTTGATTTAACTCCAAATCTTAAAAAATAACACTTAGCCCTAGCTCTCAAGCATCACACGTACAACATCATGAAGATTGGAAGATTTAGGTTTTCTTGTGGTAAGGAAGAAGATAACATGAAGGAAGTACTAATTGAAAGATGAGAGAGTTAGGTTCAACGTGTATGGAGTTTGGATAAGAAAAAAAATCGTGAAGAAGAGAAGAAATGGAGAAGGTCACGAAAACAAAAGAAGAAAACAAGAACCAAGACAATTAATTGATCTTTCAAGGTTAAAAGAATCGTGGGTTATAAGATAAAGGCATGACTTGGCAAGTGACATGTCCTATTCCCATAGTTTCAAACTAGGTTCTTTCATTTAACTAGTTCATTCAACTTCAATTTCTACTCCAATTGTCTCCAAATTTTAATGACCCATGTCATTAAATCTAATTGACATTTATAAAAATTTTCACTACCATCTAATATTTAATTCTACTGTTATTTATCAATTTACTTGCCAAGTGACATTTTTTTCCTAATTCAATAATATCCAATAATTTCATAAATTTGTCCTAAAATTCTCTAAAAATTCTAAATCAACAAATACACTCTCCAAATCAATTTTCAATACAAATAAACCACAATTCTTAATAAAATCACATTCCATAGATATAAATCAATTATACCCAGAATGTCAATGAATGCATGTACAATCATTTTCATGTGCAAAAATACCTATATTCACGTGCATGTGTACGTTATATTATGCATGAAAATGAAATGCATTTTTTAATCTCTTAATAATCACTCATATTTATTATTCTAGCCTTAACATGGGTAACGAGATGTTATAACTCTCCCCTCCTTAAAAGAAAGTTTTTCCTCGAAATTCTTACCCAATTGTTCAAACAAGTGGGGATATTGTCTCCTCATATGCTCCTCCGTTTCCCAAGTGGCTTCCTCTATCGATTGATTCCTCCAAAAGGCTTTTACTAGTGGAACTACTTGATTACTCAACTGCCTGATTTGAGATCCCACTATCTTAATCAGCTCCTCAACATAACTTAGGTTACTAGCAACCTCAATCTCTTGAGCTGGTATTACATGTGTCGAATCCGATCGGTATCTTCGAAGTATATTCACATGAAACACATTATATAATTGACATGTTTCATTCAGTAAAGCTAACTTATATGCCAAAGGTCCTATCCTCTCAATGATTTCATAAGGACCAATGTATCGAATCTCAAAACTCCTCTCCATGGTGACAATCTCAAGAATACTCTGTCTCCTATACTGTATTCCATATCCTGTGATCCACATAACTCTTCTGTCTATCTTGAGCCACTTTAATTCGGCTTAGGATTAATTTTAACTTGTCCACGGTATCTTGAATCAATTCCGGGCCTTCAACCATTCTTAAGCCCTCTTTATCCTAATACAGAGGTGATCGACACTTTCTTCCATACAGTGCCTCGTATGGTGCCATTCCGATACTACTGTGATACTGGTTATTTTAAGCAAATTCTATCAGTGCTATATACTGATCCCAAGCTCCTTGAAAATCCAATACACAAGCTCTAAGCATGTCCTCAACATTCTTGATTGTCATCTCACTCTGTCCATCTGTTTGAGGATGAAATGTCGTACTGAAGTTCAAATTTATGCCCATAGCTGACTGCAAACTCTTCCAGAATCTCGAAGTAAATCTGGGATCCTTGTTTGATACAATGGACATTGGAACCTTATGCAGTCTAACCACTTCATTCATATATCTCTGGCCCAAGTGATCTAGTGAGTTATTCTCTCTCACTGGTAAGAAATGGGCAAACTTAGTCAATCAGTCCACTACAACCTATAAAGCATCATTCTGCTTCGGAGTCTTAGGCAACCCCATAATAAAATCCATGGTAATTCATTCCCATTTCCACTCCAAAATAGGAAACAAATGTAGCTTCCCTACTGGATCCTGATGCTCATCCTTAACCTGTTAGCATGTCATATACTTAGAAACATACTCCGCCACTTGCTTCTTCATTCCAAGCTACCAAAAATGCTGCTTCAGCGTGTTATACATCTTAGTAGTACCATAATACATAGCATAGGCGGCCATATGAGCTTCCTCTAGAATTTCTTTTCTCAGATCCTCTATATTGGAAACACACAGCCTCTGCTTCAACCACAAAGTCTCATCCTTCAACTCAAACTCGGAATCCGGACTCACCTTCACTTTCTCTATAAGCTTCACCATATTAGGATCTTTCCTCTGGACTTTTCTAATTTTATCTTGTAACATCGGTCTCAACTTTAGTGTAGCGATCAATGCCTCATCTTGCTCCAGATTCAATTCCACATTTAGAGCTCTTAAATGAATCAAGTTTTGTAACCTCGATAACTGAATCTGAGCGGCACTAGTGTTAGACTTCCTGCTCAAAGCATCAGCCACCACATTAGTTTTCCCCGGGTGGTACTCAATTGTGTAGTCATAATCCTTTAATAACTCAATCCATCTTCTTTGACTCATGTTCAATTCCTTCTAACTCAACAGATACTTCAAACTCTTATGATCTGTGAATGTTTCTCAATATAGATAGTGTCTCCATATATTTAGAGCAAAGATAACTGCAGTAAGTTTTAAATCATATACCGGATAATTAATCTTATGAGACCTTAATTGTCTCGATGCATAGGTGATCACCTTGCCATACTGCATCAATACACATCCCAATCTTTGATGCGAAGCATCACTATATACCACATATCCTTTGATCCTCGATGAAATAGTCAAAACTGGTGCCATAGTTAACCGACGCTTCAGCTCCTCAAAGCTCTTCTTACATTCCTCATTCCATCTGAATACTACATTCTTCCTCAGAAGTTTTGTCAGAGGGGCTGAGATCAAAGAAAACCCCTCGACAAACCTCTAGTAATATCCGGCTAATCCTAAGAAGCTTCAGATTTCTGATACATTTCTCGGAACTTCCCAATTCATCACTGCCTCCATCTTCTTTAGACCTACCTGTATGCCTTGTCCAGTCACTATATGCCCCAAAAACATTACTTGATCCAGCCAAAATTCATATTTACTGAATTTGACATACAATTGTTTCTCCCTCATAATCTGTAATATCACTCTAAGATGCTTGGCATGCTAGCTCTTCTCTATTCTTCAAATATACCAAAATGTCATTGACAAATATTATCACAAAACGATCCAAGTAGGGCTGAAACACCTTGTTCATTAAGGCGATAAATGCTGCTAGGGCAATAGTTAACCCAAACGACATTACTAAAAACTCAAAGTGCCCATACCTTCTCCTGATCACTCTATTCGGTACATCAGCCTCTGCTATCTTCAACTAATAGTACCCTGATCTCAAATCTAGTTTAGCGAATACTTGAGCTCTTTGTAATTGATCAAGCAAATCATCAATTCTAGGCAACGGGTACTTGTTCTTCACTGTCACTCAGTTGCTTATAATCTATACATAGCCTCAAAGTCCCATCTTTCTTCTTTACAAACAAAACTAGAGCTTCCCAAGGCAAAATACTTGGTCTAATGAAACACTTTTCTAGTAACTCCTGTAGCTGAGCCTTCAACTCCTTTAGTTCCTTAGGTGCCATCCTATATGGAGGAATGGATATAAGAGCAACACCTAGAACTAAGTCAATTGTGAACTCTGTTTCCCGATCTGGAGGTAAACTAGATAGCTAGGCGGGAAACACATATAGGAATTCCCTAACCACAGGAATGTCCTACACATTTTGCTCAGCTTGAGTATCGATGACGTTGGCTAGATAGGCCTCACATCCACCTTGCATCATCCTCAATGCACTCATAAATGATATCAACCTGGCTAGTACTGCTTGACTAATTCCTCTGAAAACTGCTCTTAGCTGACTAGGAGATTCTAGTACTACCTCCTTGGTATAGCAGTTCATGATAGCCCTATGAGTGGTGAGCCAATCCATGCCTAGGATAATATCTATCTTTCTCAGCTGTAGTATAATCAAGTCTGCCTCCAATTCTTCTTGATCAATCCGAATCAAGCATCTCTGGCAGACCTCTCCTATAACTGCAATACTACCTATTGGTGTACTCACCTCTAATCAATATTGTAATAACTCTCTATCACAATGCGGCTTAGATGCCAGATACGGTGTGATAAAGGAATGTGTAGATCCTGGATCAAGCAATGCAAATGCTTCATGACCATAAATAAGTAGTGCATTTGCAACGACACCCGGAGAGTCCTGAGCCTCCTGCCTAGTCATGGCATACACTTGGGCCTGAGACTGCGGTCGGCTTCTCCGTACCTCAGTTCTGACAGAAGGACTCTTAGAGTTCACTCTGCCTCTCTCACGGCCTTTTTGTCTAGTCCCACTACTTCGACTCTGCTGGATTGTAGCTTCACTCCCAAATCTCCCACTCATACTAGACTGAGTTTCCATAGCAACATGACAATCTCTAATCTGGTGGTCAAAGGAACCGCATCTAAGGCAAGCTCCATACAATCTCCAGCACTCACCACCGTGCCTATTCCTAGATTGCTCACAAGGGGGTAACTGACTCTGCGCTGTACCTCTTCCACTGCTAGACTGTGGAAAACCACCCCTCTGTCTGAATCTCGACTGTCTTGATCCAACCGGTGGTTTGAAAGCTCAGTTCTGGTGCTTACTGAATCTTCTGCTAGAACCACTCTGAATCTCATTGGACCTCTTCAATATGGACCCTTGCCTAGACTTTGCTTGTCCCTCTCTCAGTAGCTGCTCAATTATGATCGAAGCAGCTTTCAACTCAGTGAAATTACTCAGGTTGGAGATCGCTAGTCTTGTCATGATCTCCATGTTCAGCCTATCTTCGAATCTTCTACACTTATCTTCTTCAGTAGGAATCAAAGCAGTAGCATATCCCATCAACTCATTGAACCTGATCTCATACTCTGCCACTGACATCCTACTCTGCTTCAGATCCAGGAACTTTTTCATCTTCCTGTCCAAGTAGATCTTGGGCATGTAGTTCTCCTTGAAGACCCTTAGGAAGTCTTCCCAATTCAGGTTGCAAGGCCTAGTGGTACTGCCTGGAACAATCTTCCACCACTGGTAAACTAGGTCTTACAGTAAAGACACTGCATAGTCAAACTTCTCGTTCGGCTCGCAGTCCATCTAATCAAAAACTCTCTCCGTCCTCTCTAGCCATCCCTCGTCCTTCTCAAGGTCTGTACTTCTGTAGCAATCCACAGCCCCCTACTTCTGCAGCCTATCATACCTCCTCTCCCTTCCCTCAGGAACTCTAGGAGGCATTTCCTTAGGTCGAGGTATCGAAGACTCTTTACTGGCTCCTACAGATCCTAGGTCAGCTGATTGCCCCACTTGAGCACCTACGGCAGATGACCTATAATAAATAATAACTTTAATCATTATCTGCATTTCTCATGATATTTCATATTTAAAATTCCTATATGTCCCTATGGATGCCAAACCATGCTCTGATACCAACCAATTGTAGCTCCCCATTACCATGGGGGTACATACCGAAACACCCTGAGGACATTCCAGTATATAATCTATGATAATAGTGTGCTACGTTCAATCACAATATTCACTTAACATGGCATCATCATTGTTTATTTTCTTATAAGACATCATAATGAAAAACACCATATTTTAAAACCCAAATTTCTCCTTTCATTTCATAAAACCAAATACTTACATTGACAGTTTTCAATATCGTCCGAATATGAACACCATCATATCCTAAGACAAAATACACTACATGAAAGAGGGAATACACAAAAAGATCTATTTAATCTTCCAATCTTAGTTGACCGACCTTTGAGTCATTTCTTCTTCTTCCCAAAAGTACAAGATTATACTCTTTGTAGCGTCTCTTAGTAACTAAATTCGTCTCTCGGTCCTGAAAAATCAACGTTGTAATTTTGGTGAGTTTTGCGAACTCATAACCATCATCGATGGTTCACTTTATTCATGCAACACATCACACATATAACATATAATTCACATCTTTACATTTTGCATAAATTATTACATATCACATTCTCACTTAAGGGTAAGACAATTTTGCATTTCAAACAATCAAACATACTTATTAAAATGTATATGAAATGCTCATGTCACTCTTTTCCAATTATTACATTGTTGTGACCGAGTGCCTAAATTATCCCATGTTGGACCCCGTTTTCGGAGTCCAACTATCCAGAATATCATAAAAATGTGAGCTTATTACCCTGTAGGGTTATTTCAAAGAACCTTTATTAGCCAACTATCCGGAGTTATATAACGTGGGTGTAATCCAATGAAAAACACCTTAACCATTATTGATTCATCTTCATGCTTTGATACCATAACATGTAGGCCTCGTTTTCAGAGTCCAACTCTTGAGTCATGAAACCCTAAATGTTGAGTCTTGGGTCCAGAAGTTCCCACTTTGAGCGGAAGAGCACTTATGTGAAAACCCTTCGAGAAAAGTTCGCCGCGGCACTTGACTTCGCTGCGGTGAAGTTCCCATATTAGACCCAAGCATCTCTCGGGATATTTACTTCGCCGCAGCGAACTTTTCCTGAAGGGTTTTCACATAAGTGCTCGTCCGCTCACTGTGGGAACTTCTGGACCTATTAGGGTTTCATGACTCAAGAGTTGGACTCCAGAAACGAGGCCTACATGTTATGGTATCAAAGCATGAAGATGAATCAATAATGGTTAAGGTGTTTTTCATTGGATTACGCCCACGTTATATGACTCCTGATAGTTGGCTATTAAGGTTCTTTAAAATAACCCTACAGGGTAATAAGCTCACGTTTTATGAAATTCTGGATAGTTGGGCTCCGAAAAAGGGGTCCAACTTCCTGTATCCATTATGGATAACGAGCTCATTTATACTGTCCCTTATCTGTTGGAGATACAGGGCTCATTTTACATAGTAAGCCTTTGGCTCTTAATCACATTTGGAGCTTTAAGCTCATTTTCTTGGTGGCTACTCAAGTCACAACTCTTATTATCTGATCATGCATTAATGTATGGAATGCAACTCTCATAGTCAATCAATCATGTCAAAAAGCATTTAGTTTGTCACATTCACATACAAGTAGCACTTCAATATTACATTCATGCATCAAGTCTTGGATCTTCATTGTCTGGCATCAACATAATCAAATTACATTCATATCATCATTCAAACCATATTCTAAGGCAAACAATTAATTGCGTGAAACCGTCTAGGTTACTCACCGATTGCTCTTGAAGCTATTACCTAAAAACTCTGGCAATGTCTGGATGTTAACGTTCCAATTGCTCCTCTATATCAAGAAATATACACATATCACACTTTTGCAAATTATAAGTATTCATTTATGCACATTTATGTATATAGAATATGTACAATGCATGTTCATGACAATCCCGGGTATCTTTTCATTATTCTTGTCACATAATCATTCATATTTCAAAAATCACATAAGTATAATTTGTACTTAGGTTTTACACCTACATAAAACAATTTGAATCTAATTTCATAACTCATTTGATCATTCCAGATTTCTCTAAAAACATATTTTCGGGTCAACTTTACATGATCATTATGACCAGTGAAATGAAGTAATTTGGCAACACTTTCTTCTAGAAAAATATTTCCATTGTCTTAAGTTTCTAGTTACACCAAGATCATTCAATTGGGTTCAGTATTCCAAAAGTTATACTCCAAATAATTTGGAATATTCTTCAACTATAACAGTATTCTATACCAAACTTCAAGTCAGATTCTAGAATTCTAGAGAAAGAAATAAAATTATACTTCTATAGAAAAATTGTATCCCTATGTCTCTAGTTTAATCCAAATTAAGAATCATTTCATTTGGATAACTACAGAACAAGTTGTGTTAAAAATACTGAAGCATGTTCAGTGAAAATACTCCAGTTATGAAATTCCAGAACTCCTCATAAATTTTGATCCAAATTCATCAATCAATCTCATCCAAATGATTTCAGAAGACCATAATTTTTGGTGGAGATGTAGAACAATGTGTTTCGAATATGTTGGTTCAAATCTCATTTGGATCAGCACATTCTTAAACAAATTAAAAACCATAATTAACACCAAATATCAAAAACATCACATATTCATGCATCTTCTTCATTTATGCGTTTTCATCTTTCATTTTTCTGCACTTTAATTTTTTTCGCATTTCCCATTTTCATTTCACCATTTCAACTCCCATTTAACTCAAATCATCCACAAACAACGCCAAAATCCCAGATAAAAAACAGAAAAAATTCACGCATGTTCTTAACGTTTTCTGCACTTTCATTTTTCTGCATATTTATTCCCTACACATTCTTCATTTTTCTTCTCAAAATTTCATTTTAAATCACTTTTCCATATCAAAACATCATATTACACCTCTTAATTAACTCTAAAACCATTTTAAAACATCTCTAAAAACACTCAAAATAGAACATATTCTCATACACTTTCATCAGAAATTTTTTCTGCACTTCTTCATTTTTCTACTGCACCAAGTACTCAACTTCAAGTCAAATTTTAAAACTCTTAAAGACATAATTTGAATTCAATTTCTTCATGAATAATGTAGCCATATGTCTCTAAGTTAACCTAAGTGAAGAATCATCTCATTTGGATAACTACAGAACAAGTTATGGGTAAAATATAGAAGCATAATCAGTAGACATGTTACTGCTACATTTTCAAGCACTAATCCTCCAATTTTCTAGATTTTACACCTAACACCGCTTGTACAATGATCACCTTTTCTACTTCATTTACTCTTCATTCTCAACTCCATTTCAACTCAATATCGTTCACAAACAATTCATGATCTATATTTGATCATTAACTAAAAACAGAACAAGTACATATACCATTCATTATCAATTTTCTGCACTCATCCTAACACCATTATGATGATCATTCTACCTCTAAAACATCTCT
>JAOQMS010044477.1:0-10298 GCA_027563885.1 Erythroxylum longipes | reverse complement strand
TTACAAAAAACATTTCAAACATCATAAAAGGCATTTTATCGAACACCTCATAGGCAATATGTATAATCTCAATCTAATCACAAATCAATTGAATTTTTCCATTATTTACTAACATTAACACATATAAACAACAAATAAACCAATAATTACACAAAAAACCCGTAAACATCAACAATAATCAAGCAAGATTTCATAACCAAACATTCATGTTTAACACTAAAAACATGCTTTTTTGTAGAAATAATACACCCATAAGAGATTTTACCTCAAACAACGTACGATGAGTAAGACAACATTCGAAAAACGGATAGAAAATGCGAGAGAAGGAGTCGAAAAACAGAAGACGATTGCGAGGAGAGAAGAGAAATGAGCGCAGGGGGGAGGGGGGGCGGCACCTGAGTTAAAGGCGCTGGATTACCGACGGAACATAACGTTCTGTCGGTAATCTAGGCTTTCCCCTGTCGTATTCACGACACAACTGCCGACAGTTACAGACAGACACACAACATTCTGTCGATAAAAGAACAGCAATTTAATAGGGTGGAAACTCAAATATCGACGGAGCACAAATTCCGTCGGTGAAAGAGAAGTTGGAAACCCAAGTACCGACGGAACACAAATTCTGTCGGTACTCTAGGGTTATCTCAACGAATCATCGACCCAAGATGCTGACAGTTACTGACGGAAACTGGATTCCGTCGGTGATTAAAGGTTATCGTCTCGTCTTCATCGAAACGACGACGTTTGTTAACCATTTACCGACGGAAGGCTAGATCCGTCGGTATTTAAGTTACCAGCTATTGCGACGAAATCAGACTTCTGTCGATAAAGGGAAGCTTTTACCGACGGTAGCTTCACCGTTAGTAAATCAGCGAAGCAAATTAATCGCGGGAGTAATTCCCATATTTCTTACCGACGGAAGATGCTGTTCCGTCGGTATATATACCGACGGTAACTTTTCCGTAGGTAGGCATCTGAAGCAATTAAATTGTGGGAATGGTTCCTGCATTTTTTTCTGACACCGTAGGTTTTGTCGTCACTATATGCCGTCGGAGATTTTCCGCAAAATTCTTACCTCCAGTATTGCCGATGAATGTATTTTCTGTCGCTAAATGCACCGCATTTTTCGACGGAATATTATGTTCCGTCAGTAAATAGCGACGGAATTGTTTCCATCGGAAATATTCCGCCGCTATTCAGTGATTTTCTCTTAGTGAAATCAAACTGGTAGAATCGTGTAACGAGAGATTGAGCATAGGTTCCCTATAAGTTAGTAGACAACTTTAGATCTAATTTAGTTTTTGTGTTGATTGATAATCGAGAGATCAGAATTCCTATAAATTGAATTAGGGTTAAGAATTATAACTCGAGAGAGAGTAATTCACCCTAAGACCCTCTAGGCCCGTTAAGTCAATAATTGCATAATCGGTTGAGTTTCTTTAATTTCAATTTAAAATCCCCTTTCTCTCACTTGGTGATTTCTAGGTTAATTTTGGATTTGGTTGTGTTAATGCTTTTCTTTTACTTTGGCACTTTCAATTCTTACATCTGATTATCAATTGATTTATTTTTCTACAATAGTTGTTAGGTTTGTGACTTAGCTGCCATTAAACTTGGGACTAGTTCCCTTCCTTATAGGATCGACACCTTAGGTACTACGAGAACGACCCGTACACTTGCGGTAATTACCAAGGTTAAAATATTGAAACTTAAATCGTGTAACCTTGAGCGAACAGTACGTGCCTTCTTAGGAAAAAATTTTCCCTCACCAAGATGACCAAGATAATTAAGGAGATTACAAACTTCCAACAAGGTGTTGGGGAATTGATCTATGAAGTGTGGGAGCGATACAAGGATTTGTAGAGGAGGTACCCACATCACAATCTACTAAAAGCGTTCATCCAAGAAACATTTTACAATGGAGTAACACCACCCACGAGAGGCACAATTGATGCAGCATTAGCAGGATCGCTAATGAGAAAGGTTGTTGATGAAGCAGAATAGCTTACAGAAAAGATGGCTAGTAACAGTTGTTTGTGGTTGAATGAAAGAAGTAGATGATAGGTGTGATTTACATCATGTTTTAAGGTTTAATTTGTTATGTATTAAGTGTTGATTTGAGTGTTGAGTATGTGTTTAGGTTAGAATTATGTTAGTTTATGTGCTTAAGTATTTTTTATGGGTTACTATAAGTCTTTGAGCTTAAATGTTATGTTTTTGAGGTACCTTGATGTCTTTGTTAGTGTTTTAAGGCCAAAAACGAAGAGCGGAGGAATTTTAAAGACTTTTGGGTCAAAACCGCACAATAGGTCATGATCGTGGCAGAGACATGTGAGCCACTATGCCCAGGTCATAGTCTTGGCACTTGGGCCACGATCGTGACAAAGAGGGCTGATCTTGGACAAGATCGTGGCACTTGGGCCGTGCTTATGATAGAAAGGGGGTAGATGCTGGCCATGATCATGGAAAACAGGGCCATGATCATGGCTTGCATCAGGCAAATGCAAAAACAGGTGAGAACGTTAAGTTTCTAGGACTTTTTCAAACCGTTTCGACCGTGAAAAAACCTAAGGCTTCCAAGGTATTTTAAAAACATGATGAATACAGATAAGAGAGCTTTTGATTAGGCGCCACAACAAAACCCTAAAGGAGATAACTTTGAGAGATCGAGAAAGAGAAGAAGGAAGAGAGAAGAGAAAGACGACACAGACTCGACGTAAGCTTTTCGAAATCTCAGCCTCCCATTGTCCATTCGAGTTTTATTTCCTATGTGTTTTAGTTTTATTTCATTATAGAATTGGGATATATAGTTTGATGATATAATTGAATTGTGATTGATGTTCTATACTCACCTTTGGAATATTATTTTTGATTTAACAAAATCTCATTGTTTTATGTGTTTATTGAATTAATTGTGGTTTAATTCTGCACTTCATATCTCGATAATAAACTGAGAGGGTGAATTGAGAAAAAATGATTAAATTGGGATAACGAGAGTTAGTGAATTTAATAGATTTAGAATTAAATCAGGTTGGTAAATCTTTTGTAGAGAGATCACATATAGGTTTCCAATTGTTTATTAGAGAAATTAAGAACTGATTAGGTTTTGGATCGGTTGTTAATTGAGAGATTACAACTTCCCATAATCTGATTAGGGTTTATAGTTTAGAATTTAGGGTTCAATTATAACTTGAGAGAAAGTAACTGACTCTAGGATCATCTAGAACTATTAATTCGATAAATCGTAATTGGTTAGGTTAGCATTAAAGATAGATAATTTTCGCTTACTCTCTTTTGGTTAACTCACTAGGTTGAATTCTAGCATGTGTTATCATTGTTCAACAATTCAGTTGATTTCCATTAATTATTATTCATTTTTAAGTTGAAATTGTTAATCGTTGTTCGTTGATTATTATTTTATTATTTGATTTGGTTTGGTTGATTTATTTAGTTCTTGTGTTTAATTTCATTGTCGGTTAAAGATCTGTTTAATAGTCTCTGACCTGAGATTCTAGGATTAGATTAACCCTCCTTGTGTGATCGAAACCTTAGGTACTAAACGAATGACCCGTGCACTTGTGGAAATGTCGAGGTTTAAAAAATATTAAAACTGATTATATAGGAACTTGAGATCAAGTTTTTGGTGCCATTACTAGGGAGGCGATAGTTTAGTTCTATAATTTTAGGCGTAGATTAGTTTTTAATTTTTTGTTTTCATTTCTTTCGTGTTTATTACAGAATTTCTTCTCTTGCATGAACACAAGTGTCACGAGAGGTTCGAGTCGTGTAGCTGAAAAGTTAGATTTAGATATTAATCGAATAGAACGAACCCTTAGGAAAGCTCGCGGAGAAGAAGACGAAGAGATTGGAAAATCAACAATGGCTGAGGAGTTTCAACAAAACATAGATCACAGATGGAATCAAGGATGGCAACAGAGGACCCTAATGGACTTTATGAGGCTAGGATTCAATGCAACAAATCAAGGAATAGTGAGGCCGCCAGCTTAAGTAGTCTTGTTCGAGATTAAACTAGCACTTCTCAAAATGCTTCAGCAGAATGTGCAATTTTATGGATTGGCTAAAGAGGACACCAATGCACACATTGTGAGCTTCCTCAAAATTTGTGATACCTTTCGGTATCATCAGATGTCAAAAGATATAGCTAAAACTAGGTTGTTTTCCCTTACCCTTAGAGACAAAGTGAAGGCTTGGTATAGTTCATTTAGCCCAATCAACATCATGATGTGGGACTAGGTGGTTCATGCCTTCTTGGATAAGTGTTTCCTATTAACCAAGACCACAAAAATCATTAAGGAAATTACTAATGTCCAACAAGGTGATGGGGAATCAATTTATGAAGCGTGGGAAAGATATAAGGATTTGCAAAGGAAGTGCCTACACCACAACCTACCTAAGGAATTCCTATTACAAACTTTCTACAATGAAGTCAACCCACCGACAATAGGCACAATCGACGTAGCTTCAGGAGGATCCTTGATGAGGAAGACAGTTGATGAAGCAGAGGAGTTGATAGAGGAGATGGCGAGAAATAGCTGTTTCTGGACAAACGAGCGATGTAGGCAATCTATTACCTTTAGAGAGCAAAAAAGAATCATCACAGTCAATTAGAATATAGAGATGCAAGTGAAGAATGACAACCTGACATGACAGCTCAACAGTATGAAGGCGTCATCTTTAGCCCAAGTAAAGGTTATACATTTGAAGTGTGAGCTTTGTGGATAACTAGACCATGATACCATGGACTGTTGCCTGATGAAGGAAGACAATTAAGAGCAAGTAAATTATATGGGGGTGTAATATGGACGAGGAGGGGGAAATAATTCCTACTCCAACACCTACAACCCTATGTGGAAGAATTATCCTAACTTCTCCTATTAAACAGTGCTAAAGGATAGTTCAGGCCTCAAGGACAATTGAGCTTCCAACAAGATAAAGCAAGCTCGATGGAATCAAAGTTTGATATGATTTTGGATAAGATTGGCGGCATAGAGGACGCACTTAGGAGGCTCAAGAACAAATTCGAACAATTTAGAAGTCTAAGTGGGCCAATTAGTGGAGGCAATGTCTACTTAGAATACTAGCACTCTCCCAAGTAATACCGAGTCTAATCCAAAAGAATAGATCATGGATATTAGTCAAAACCAGGATAGAGAACCTGAAGAAGTGAAGGAAGAAGGGGTTAAAGGAGAAGGTCAAGTAGTTAAAGAATTCCTTCCAAGAGAGCCCGTAATTGAGCCAATTAAGGTAACTCGACCTGTACTTCTATTCCCTATTTCTACTTAGTAGGAGTTATTTACAAAGAGGGTTGTTAGGAAATTAAAGGCGATTAAATCAAATAAGGTCGAGGAAGTGAAAAATGAGCTACAGATGAAGCTCACATTAAAGGAACCTATCATGACGAAGATTAAGGAGTGAACTTCGGAGGAGAACCCCACCATCACATAAAAAAAAGAGGACCCATGAGACATTTTCATCCCCTACAGTATCAATAGAATCATCATAGATAGGGCACTCTCGGATTTGGGAACTAAGTATAAACACGATGCCCTACACCTTTAGTTAAAAGCTGGGATTAAGAGAATTAGTACTTACCAAGATGTTGGTAAAGACGGCCGATAGAACAGTGCATCAACCAAAGGGGATTATAAAGGATGTGCAAGTAAAAGTTGATAAATATACCTTTCCAACAAACTTTTATATACTGGACATTAGAGAAGAGGTAGAAACCCTGATGGTTCTTGGACGATCTTTCTTGGCCACTGCTCATTCAATCATTGACATTAATAGGGGCTAATTAACTATGAGAATAGGAAAGGAGAAATTAACCTTTAAGGTGTTGAAGAAAGATTACAAATCCCTTTTACTTCCAATGGACAGCAAGGAATCTAAACCTCGAGGAGAATGGGAGGATATCGAGGATCCTAGGAATGTATTGAGGAAGAAGTGCTCGTGAAGAAGAAGGTGAGGAAAAGAGAATTGTAAGGAAGGTAGAAACTGTAGCATGGCAGCTCAGGTAAAAACTTTGAGATTAATGACTACACTACTAGTGAGGCATTCATTCCAACCATTGTGAATTTGAAAGAGTGTCGAGCTACCGGCGTTAAAAAAACACTGCCTGGGAGGCAACTCATGGAAAATTATTACCTTTAATTGTTTTTGTTGGAACGGTAGAATTCTGTAGTTAAGATTATTTTGTTTTCGAATAAAATCAAGAAGGAATAGGAATTTCGGGACAAGTGGATGATTGAGCAAGCAAGTTAAAGAGAGGTAAAAGAGGCCACAAAATAATTAAAGAGTGAATTTGAAAAGATTGTGAAAAGAACAAAAGGAGAAAAATAAAAAAAATGGTGGAAAACTATAGGTGCGAATGGGCAAGAAGGGGAGGACGTGGTTTTAAAGGTAAATTTTTACCATTTTACCCTCCAACCACCTTTATATTCATTTCTAACTTCACTTTTTCATTCATTTTCATTTTCACTTTATCTCTCTAGACTTCAAGCCTACAAATGCTTTGACATCTCTCTAAAAATTTCAAACCTCTAAATTTCTTCCAAATTCTACCTAATTCTCAAGAATTATGCTGCATATTAAACAATCATCCAGACGGGAGCAATCAGGACAAAATCAAGTTGCAGGATGTGGTAGAAGAAATAAAGCAGCAGACTTTGGCAAGCCCTTCCAAATCTATATAGAGAAGGAAGCTATTTGTTTTCAGTCTCTAAATGCTAGACAGATAGTAGTTCCCAAATATTTTAATTTTGAAAGGTTATAATTGCATGAGATGGTAGAAAATTTAGCTGAAAGAATCCAATGGGCCCAATTTATACAATTCCAATTTTCTGTTTATCAGGAGCTCACGTTGGAATTTTTCACTTCACTAACTTATGACCCTAGGAACCCTAAGGAATTGTGGTTTAGGTTAAGAGGAAGAGCTTATGAATTGAATGTAGAAATCATGTGTGATATGTGTGGATTCCTCGAATTCTCCATCATCAATTAGCATGATGATTTTTATCCCTCTTGATATTGGAATGAACTCACTGGAATGGAGCAATTTCATGCCAAAAATGCTTATAATAACATAATAAGGTCCCACAAACACTTGTTGCTGCACAAATTCGTGTGTCAGCTCATTTTTGTCAAAACAGAAACCAACAAGTGTTCCACAAAGGAACTACTTCTATTGTGGTGCATGGACCACAACATTCCAGTTTGCACATCCACACGTGTGCTAAATGTTATTATTGCGACTCTGCGAAAGAGGAGGAGCAACAATTTAGATATGGGGTACCTAATGTCTGCTATCACTGAATATTATGGCATGGATCGAAGTGGGTTAATAAACCATCACCACTTATGGCAACCTGAAATCCTTCAGTCCCATGGTATGGAACTTAGGGATATTAGCGAAAAGATAAATGTCAAAATTAGGGTCAGTTAGGCGAGCTCGAGTTCAGCCCCCCCGCAGCAAGTAGACGAGGACTCCACCAGCGATGAGTCCAAGGAAGAGTAAGAACATGGCCGGAAGGATGTTCTGGATGCAATCTCTGAAACTAACAAGACATTTGCAGAGAACACCAGAATGAAGGAGATGGTCCGGAAACAATGATGCCAGATCTTGGATATTTGTCGAATCCATAGATATTTTGAGGCTTAGGGCATTCAATTGTCGCCTCCGACACCATCACCACCTCCATCTCTATGAGATTTGTGTCTAACCCATTTTTTTTTCCTTTTCAAATTAGCCTACAGTTCCATTTTCTATTTTTTATTTTTAGTTAGCTTCTATTTACCTTAATTTTACATTTCTTCTTGTCTTTTATGTGTTTATTTGTCCCCTTCTCACATTAAGGACAATGTGTTGTTCAAGTGTGGGGAAAGGGTTATGTATTTTACTTTTTATGTGATTTTACATAGTATGATAGTGTTATATTACATTTTGTGAATTGTTTGAATGTGTCAATGGCTTAGATGGATTGAAATTTATTTAATTTTGAACATATTATTAGCTCACAAAATTAGTGAATTGGTATCTTTGGATAAATATACAGCTTAACTAGGATTTAGTGTAAGTTTAGCACCCTCTAGATTGTCACATTCATTCATAATTTGAGGCCTTTCAAATTAAGTAGCTAGTATTTTTCATGAAAACGAGTAGCTAAAACAACACGATAGGTAAAAAAATGTTTGTTAAATAAATAACTATTCCACTAACCTTCAAGTTATGAGTAGAGCTAGTATCCAGTTGAAAACGTGATATAACTGAGTAATTGGATCGATACGCATGACAAATGTGTGCCTTCCTGTTAAAAAGCTTTAATGAAATTTCAACCAAGCTATTTAATAAAATGACCTAGTCAAGTAATCGGATCAATATTCATCACCAATGTTTGCCTCAGAGTAAAGGACTAAGTCCTTTATTGTAATTTTGGTAATTATTGTAATTTTTATAAGGTGATCCTTGTTATGGTCATCTTGTGGGTTCCTATGTTTTAGGTAGTTGTTATGGTTGTGTAGTCATGGGTAACAATTATAGGGTTCCTCGTGCTCACATGTTAGGTTTCTTTTGTTATAGATAAGAGATTAGCATCTTCGCCAATCTCTCGATTGTATATACCATTATTTATTTATAAATTCACTGATTTACTAAAAACAAAGACAAAGTCCTTGTTTAAATAAATAAATAGTGTGTTCTTAATAAAAACCTACCAGACTTGTAATAAGCTTGACTTTTTATGAAAATATACTTAGGTCTGAAGGACCAAAGAATTATTAATGTGTGTGTGCAATTGAAAATGGTAAATAAATTAACACTTGGATCTTGGTTAATTTGTATATTTAGTTCAAATCCCCTAGACATTGGTTTTGCATGTTAATGATTTGATATAACTTTCATGATTGTGTTTAAGATTAAATATATTTCATGAAGTTGAAGCCATTGCCTCATTTTTGCATTGTGTTATATGTTGTTATGTGTTTGTTGTTTTGTTTACTTGAGGACAAGCAAACATTTAAATGTGGGAATGTTGATAGGTGTGATTTACATCATGTTTTATGGTTTAATTTTTTATGTATTAAGTGTTAATTTGAGTCTTTAGTATGTGTTTAGGTTAAAATTATGTTAGTTTATATGTTTAAGTGTTTTTTATGGGTTAGTATAAGTATATGAGCTTAAATGTTATATCTTTGAGGTACTTTGATGTGTTAGTTAGTGTTTCAGGGCCAACAATGAAGAACAAAGGAGTTTAAGAGACTTTTGTGCCAAAACCATGGCCCATGATTGTGACAGAGACATATGAACCACTATGCCCTGGGCCATAATCATGGAACTTAGACCACAACCATGACAAAAAGGTCTAATCCTGGCCATGATTGTGGTATTTGGGCCATGCTTGTGACAGAAAGGGGCAAATGCTAGCCACAATCATGTCCTACATCAGGTAGACATGAAAATAGGTGAAAATATCAAGTTTTGAGGAACTTTTTGGATTGTGTCGACCCCAAAAAAAACTAGGGCTGCCAAGGCATTTAAAGAACATGATGAATACAAAGAAGAGAGCTTTTGATCAGCCACCACAATGAAACCCTAAAGGAGAGAACTTTGAGAGACCGAGAAAGAGAAGAAGAAAGAGAGAAGAGGAAGATGGCGCAAACTCGACGTGCTTCCCATAATAAGAAGCTTTATGAAGTCGTGACCTCCCTTTATCCATTCGAGTTCTATTTCCTATGTATTTCAGTTTTATTTAATTATAGAATTGGGATATATAGTTTGATGATAGATTTAATTGTGATTTATGTTCTATACTCACCTTTGGAATATTATTTTTGATTTAATAAACTCTGATTGTTTTATGTGTTTATTGAATTAATTATGGTTTAATTAAGCACTTCATATCTCGATAATAAACTAATAGGGTGAATCAAGAAAAATGATTAAATTGGGCTAACAAGAGTTAGGTAATTTAATATATTCAGAATTAAATCAGGTTGGTAAATCTTTGTTGGATCGAAAAATAAAACATGCATTGATTTGTAAGAAATGGTAGATTTCAAAACTTTTAAGAAATCAAAATTTTAGCGGAAGCAATATATCTAAATCAACATACATAGCCACACATGATACGGTATAAGGAAAAACGTTTGCATAATCATATGATGGAAAATATTATCTACTCCTTCGCTATAGCTTTAACTCCTCGCTGTGCTATCCTATCCTTGGCAATGTATCCTCTCCTAAGTGATGTATCCTCTTCACCTTATTGTATCCTCTTCTTGAT
>JAOQMS010044476.1:0-10298 GCA_027563885.1 Erythroxylum longipes | reverse complement strand
TTTATTAATAAATAGGAATTAGCCAGCACATCACATGTGTATGACACTTGTTATATTACTTCTAACACTAGTCAAACTTAACATCATGCATGCATAAGATAATCAGTTTAACAATAAGTGTCATGCATCTTATACTCGTTGAATTATATCATCTTGCATGTTCATGCATAAAATTCATAAAAACAATTTTTATAAAAATTAATATAGAATTTACAAGCATGCATGTTCATTAATTCTAGAATTTCCTAGAACTTCATACATACATCAGGCTGAAACTAAATTCGTAATAAAATAGAAAATGACATTCAGTTGCACTTTACTTTGATAGAAACATAACATAACAACTTATAAACATTTCTATGAAAGAAAATCAGAAAAAAAAATGATAACATTATTACGAAATTTTCAAAATCAGCACATGCATTCAGTTTTTCAGAAATTCCTAGAAACCAGTATGTAAATAATCTGGATATTAATTCAAAATAAAATAGAAAATGACATTTAATTGCAATTTTCTTTGACAAAAACATAATATAACATCATATAAACATTTTTGCGAAAGAAAATCAGAAAAACAATTTTTCTACATACATGAATTATTCCAAATGAACATGCATGTCAGTCATAACCCAGCAAACACTTTGCGCATGTTCAATACATCATCTAATACATGCATAAACTTAGCTCTAATACCACTATAAGGGTTTGTCATGGATTCATGCATCACATGCATGAGAATGTAGCAGAAGTGTTAGAATCTAATTTCTGACACCATGACAACTCGGAAAAGCCAGAATCACACATGTATGCATGGATATGTAAGAGAACATGAAATATAAAACTATTTACCTTTTGTTTCTCCTCCTTTCATGTTTATTCTCCTTGTTTGGGTTGTTGCAAACACCAAACACTTCTTTGATCACCTAACAACGCATAAAGATAGAAGATGAAACAATTTGTAAGGGTGTTAGAACACCAAACTTGATGAATTCAAGTAGATGTTCAAATGAGAGATAGATCAAGATTATCTCGTATGCATGTAGATTTATGAAACAATTGCATAAATTCCATAAAGATAACTCAAGAACTCTTTTCTCTCTCTTTAGAACTCTTTTAGAGCACTTTCTGTCTCACTTGAGTGTGTTAGAAATGGTAAAAACCTCGTATATAAGTGAAGAACTCACTTTTGTATCATCTATCGAGGCTTCGGTTATGATCATGGCCTATAAGCCACGATTGCGGCCTACTTAAAACCAGCCTCAACTTCAGTCATGATCATGGCCTACTCAAAATTAGCCATACATACTATGTTTTTCATCTGATCTTTTATGCGTGTGACCTTTAGGTTCTTGGTTATTTTAGGCACTTGAATTAATTCTTAATTCGAGCAAATCATGGATGATTTCATGCCACTTGAATTAACTCTTAATTCAAGCAAATCATGAAGGGTTTAATAATACCAATTTACCGAAATATAAGTGGATTAGCATATGAACTCTTTGATAGTTAATTATCTAACCTATGAACCTTTCTATAGATAATTACTGTCAATTCATCCTTTCACCATACTATGCCTTACTTGGTTTAGAGTATGGGTTATGTGTCAACTTCTACTAGATTGACTACGTCACTTCTAGTCCAAGTGATGTTAGTTCTTATCCTGGGATCTCATTACTCTATGTGTCATTAAAGACACTCTTCATGACACATAACTACTCTGGCTAGAGACTCCTAAGTAATGACCCTGACAAGAGGCCGTGGGTATCATCTCCTTCTATTAAGAGTGGTGAATCCTTTATTAGCTACCCAATTACCTTTGAATGCTAATAGTTGTACCCAATCACCACCCTAAAAGTGACCTCATCTTAAGGTAACAAGGAATGATGTCAAAACACAGGATTAGTATCCAGGATATCCTTGAGTACCTCAAGTATAAGGATATTTGTACCATTGCTATGATGAGATTAATCATTAACATTCGATAGATCATCCATATGATGATCTCATTGCGGGTCATCCGATGTACGTACTACCCTTTGTAAGCATCAATATATTAACTCTAAATATCTCATGCTTATAGTTTGTGAGATCTACTGCTTGATCAAATCAAGGAGTATAACATGTGCTAATCTGTCTAGATTAATAATGTCCTATCTTATTAATCCTACAAATAGGGATTATTTAGATACTAACATAATTGCACATGGTAGGAATCTCATTATCATGATCTCATCATGATTTCCTTTATGTTATGTTTTGCATTACAGACTTCATTAATTTGATTTAAGATCAATATCAATTCATTTATAAATGACTATCAAATTAATAAAAAATGCCTTCTGCTTTATTAATCAAAATAAAGTTAGTACAAAAGTGCTAAAGGTGATTGGATTTAGAGCACTACTCTAACAAAATATTCACGGATGAGTAGTCATTACATTAGATAAATGGACAATTGACAACAAAAAAGGGTTATATGATGTAAATTATATTCTTTAATTTTGTCATTTTATAATTGATATTTATTCATATTTTTAAATTATAGGTTTATTTATATGTGCATACAAATGAAAAGTTGACAACCATAATGGTAAAGTGCTTAATGGAATAGAACATAGACATCAAGCTCTCAACCATAACTTTGGACAATTGTAGCATAAATAATGCTATGATAAAAAAATTAAAAATGAAGTTGTAGGTTGGAAGCTTAATGATTAGAGAAAGGTCATTCCATATGCATTATTTCACATATATCATAAATTTGATTATAAAGGATAAGTTGTAAGTAACAAAGAAAGTAGTAGACGCAATTCAAAGTAACATATTGTATTAGAGTGTAACACCAAAAAAAAGTTAAAATTTTAAAAGAAATTGGATTATCTGACCAGATGGAATTCAACATTTAAGATGTTGGAGTCGATGAACAAGTATAATGAAGTGTTCAATAGGTTGAGATAAAGAGATTATTAATAATTTGCCCATCGACAGAATAGTAATAGGAGTTAGATAAAGCACTTTCTGCAAAGTTAGAAATATTTTATAATGCTATTGAGTTGTTCTCAAGAACAAGGTATCCAACTTCGCATATTTACTTTAGTTGCATATGTGAAATTAAGTGAGCTTTATCTGGTTGAGTTTTTGATTTAATAGGGTGATCTCAATGATGACTAAATGATGGAGAAACTCGATTCTAAATGATCTATAATAGGATAAAATATGACAATCATTTTTGTGTTGGACCCAAGATATGAGATAGATAGGCTACATTTTTATTATTAAAAGTTTTATGGTGTTCGAGCTCAAGCATATGTTGATATCATTAAAAAAATTTGATATGATTTGTTTAATAATTATTGACTAAAATTCAAGAAAGACCAAGATTATAGTAGCTTAGTATCGGTTTCAACTTCAACTTCATTTTCATCTATTATTGATATAACTAGTGTAAGTCTCGAGCTTGAAAATTTTGTTTAAGAAAAAAAAGCTAGGACTTATAACAGTAGGACGGAGTTAAAAACTATTTAATACAAGTACTGTGATTATTACATCTACTGCAGATTGATGATATGTTACAGTTTATAAAGCAGATCCTAAACAAAGTAGTCTTTAGAAGTTGATGTTTCATTTTTTAGTTTCAACATAGGTTTACTTGTAATTTAATTCCATATGGAGACTAAGTTTGTAATACAAATAACTGTTGTACTATTGTATATAAACACGTAAATCATGAGTAACAAAATAGAGTGTGATATTTGGTTTTCTACACGGTATCAGAGCAGGAAAGAGTTTCGTGAAATCTCTTTTACCTCATAACCATTTTATTCTTTACTTCAACATTAATGGCTAAGGATATAAGAGAACCAAATCCAATGCAACTTCAAAGATATGATCATCCAGGAATGATTTTGGTCACTACTAAACTTAATGGAAACAATTATCTATCGTAGAGTAGAGCCATGAAAATAGAGCTGGGAGCTAAGCTAAAGTTTGGCTTTATCAACGGAAGTTATGAGAAGCCATATGATGAATCACCAAAATTTGAGCAATGGTGCAGGGTGGATTGCATGGTGACTTCATGGATCTTGAATTCGAATTTGTAAGAAATTGTTGAAGCATTCTTGTACATAACTTTTGCAAAGGAAATGCGAGATGAACTGGAGGAAAGATATGGAGAATGCAATGGTCCATTGCTATACCAGATTCAAAGAGAGATAAGTTCAATATCTTAGGGAAATTTATATGTAGCTAACTATTTCACAAAATTAAAGAAGTTATGGGATGAACTAACATGCTTAACGCCACTTCCCTAGTGTAAATGTGGAGTAGGGAAACAAATTTCCAAACTTGAATCTAAAAACAAATTAATTCAGTTTTTGATGGGATTGAATAAGATTTACGATAGTATCAGAAATCAATTTTTGATTATGGATCCATTGCCTAGTGTAAATAAAACATATTTAATGGTGTTAAGAGTTGAGAAACAGAAAGAAGTAAGCATCAATTTCACAGATGCAGTAGAAAACACAATGATGATCTTATCAAAAGGAAATAAAAAAGAAGGAATAAGTGTTAGAAAATCACTAACAAAAAGGAAAGAATTAATTGATAAATCAAAGTTACGCTGTGATTATTGTAACATAGACAGACATACGAAAGAAACTTGTTTTAAAATTCATGGCTATCCAGAATGAGTTAAGGATTTGAAGGAAAAGAAGAACAAAGAAGGCAAGATGTTATATGTGAATCTAGTTAACAAAGCAGATGAAGTAAATGGAACATTTTCAGATGGAGACTGGAAATCAAATGTTTCGTTTATGATATAACAAGATTGACAAGCTCTTCAAAGGGAAAGAAAAAATGGGAGCTGAACAACATGCAATGAATTTCTGACATTTTGATGATTTTTTAGGTACAACTCTCAATCATATTCTTAGTTCATTTGAGTTACCAGAGTTTGGTTCTTGGATAGTTCACATAAGAGCCTCAAACTACATATGTGTAAACCTGAAATTGATGAAAAACTTGACTGTCGTGATTGATTTTGCACCTACTCATCTACCGGATAGATCCATTAAGCTTGTTCATCACATAGGTGATGTTCAGCTAAATGAAAGAATAACCTTGACTAATTGCTTACACATTCCTTCTTTCAAATTAGATCTTTTATCTGTCAATAAATTCACCATTACAATCCATATGAAATTTAACTTCCAACCTATTTTTTGCATAATACAAGACCTAATGACTGATGAAGTGCTTGCAATAGAGAAAGTGATAGGCCGACTATATATTCTAGATTCTAACTCCTATCATCTTAAAACCATAAAACAATACACCTCAAAACTATATCTATGCTTTTATATTAACTTTGTAAATACCATTGATCCTTGGCATCAAAGATTGGGACATTTGTCTATAAATGTAATGAAATATTTGAATGGAATAAAGAATCTTTTTATTGAAAAGAGATATCCATATGAAATCTGTCATTTGTCTAAATAAAGTAGATAACCTTTCCAAACCAGTACCATGTGTTCAATCGAATGTTTTGAACTTGTTCATGTTGATTTATGGGATCCTTACAAACATGCTTCAATCAATGGAAACCATTATGTTATGACCATTATGGATGATTTTAGCAAAAATACGTGGACTTTCTTGCTTAAACATAAACGATAAATTGTTCAAACACTTTAGACCTTCTTCAACCTTGTCAAAAACCAGTTCCATACATTTGTTAAAATCATGAGAATAAACAATGGCACAGAGTTTACTGGTATATCTTGCACATCTTTATTGTCTACTTTAGGAATTATTCATCAGAAAACATGCGTTTAAACCCCTCAACAAAATGGAGTTATAGAATGCAAACATAGATATTTATTGAAATTTTCAAGATCTTTGATGTTTCAATCATCTGTTCCTATTTGTTTTTTGGGTGAAGTCATTCTCACAGCCACCTATATCATAAATAGATTTCCTTCATCAACTATTTCTTGGAGAACTCCTTATCAAATCCTCTTTCACAAAGTACCAAATTATTATTTTCTCAAAACCTTTGGTTGTTTATTTTTTCCCTCAAATACATTTCCTCACAAAAATAAGATAAATCTTTAACAGCATATTAGATAATTAAAACTAAAGCATACAAACTAAAAGGTTGTACCAAAAACACCAACAAAGGATCATACAAATGAAATACAAATTCACTAACACAAATTTGACTCTTGGGAGATACAAAGACAATTTGCAAACATTAAGCACTAAAAAGATAACTCCTACAGACAAGAACATCTCTCAACATGGATTTGACACTTCGGAGATACAAATGCAGCAAGCTCATCGTCCTTATCAAAATTGACCATATCTTCTTCTAACAAGTTGGCATTCATCGCTATACCTCCTTTGTCTTTTGTGTCACTAAACAAAAATATATTTTGATAAGGCCAACAAGCTGATCCTATCCACTCAGGCTTTCTCCATCCAAAGTCAATTTCATATATAAGAAACCAGCACAAACTAGTGAAGCTAAGAGAAACGACTTTGTTGTACCTCTTCCTCTCAACCCTTTCTTTCATTAAATTTATCTGCTCATCTCCCTCTTGAAACTTATTCACATATTCTGTGTCTACGCTCTTTAGTGTTCTTCTCATTTGGTTAATGACACCATAACAATATTTATCTTCTGTATCGATTTGAGTTTCTACTACCACTGACTCAAAAACTAAATTTCCTATATGTTGATCAAAAATAGGTGGATCCATCCTTTTTCAAAAGTCCAAAACTTGTTCCACCATATAGACACTGTATCAGAATTTACTGTCGTAGGTTAAGTTGCAGCAATGAATCTACTAAAGATGAACGTTGTTAACACCTTAACTCGCGTGGCAAGTCTAATCATATTGCCAGTGACGTCGTGTTGGGAAAATTATGCAATTTCCCTAAAAAACCAAATTCGTAGTAATGCAAAGTATCACACAAAATTTGATAACAGAATTCGGCCAAATTTGCCTACGTCTTCAAATTTGCTCCAGATCTTTTATTGAAGGGAGAAATTATACAACACTCACAACTCAAGAAAATCACTCTTCATTTTCTCTCACTAAAGGTTTTCTGTCTAAGCTTTAACCTTTTCATGTCTTCATGCTATTGAATGGAGGAAGCATTATATAGGCCTCCACTGTCCTCAAAAGTCAAGGTTAGGATGTCTAACCTTGACAAAGTTTGGCTAAAAAGGTTTGGCTGCTGGCTTGACTAACAATCTCCCATTTGAAGACGAATTTCAATTTGTCTTCACACCTCGATCAATGCAGCAGTTTTTTATGTCTTCTTATTCTAGCAGGCCAACTAAAACTGAACATAGCTTCAGTTTGTCAGTAGTCACCATCTTTTTAAACATATCTGCCAGATTTTGAGCTCCACTAATCTTCTTAAGTTTCAAAATCCCATCTTCCAGAAGTGATCAAATAAAATGATATCGCAACTATATGTTCTTCGTTCTGGAATGAAAAGACAGATTTTTCGCTAGATGGATTGCACTCTAACTGTCGCAATACAAGACATGTTTTCTTGTTTCTTACCCAATTCCTCCAAGAAACCTTGTAGCCAAACCATTTCCTTGCTGGCTTCCATGACAGCCACATATTCTGCTTTAGTTGTGGAGAGTGAAACTATCTTTTGCAGCTGAGAAACCCAACTCACTGTCGTTCCTCCTAAAGTATAGACATACCCTGTAGTGCTTCTTCTGATGTCAACATTTCCGACTAAGTCAGCATCCATATAGCTCGTTAATATCGTATCTCCACTTTTGAAATAAAATGCTTTGTTTGTGGTACCCCGTAGATATCTGAGGATCCATTTGACTGCTTCCTAGTGTACCTTGCCCAGATTATTCATGTACCTATTAATAGCTCCCACTACTTGAGCAATATCTGGTCTGGAACAAACTATGGCATACATCAGACTTCCAATTGCTGAGGCGTACGACACCTTCGCCATATGTGCACCTTGTTCCTCCGTCTTCGGTGACTGTTCTTTGGAGAGTATGAAATAAACGCCTAAAGGTGTACTCACTGGTTTAGTATCTTGCATGTTGAACTTGGAGAGTACCTTTTTGATGTACTTAGTCTGTAATAACACCAAAGTCCCCGACTTCATGTCTCTCTTAGTGTTAGACCCCGTTTTTAGAGCCCAACTATTCGGAGACAAAACGAAAGCAAAAGACAGACGAAGCACAAAGGTAGACGAAGCAAGGAATAAATGAAGCAGAAAAGTAGACGAAGCAAGGAACAAACGAAGCACAAAAGTAGATGAAGTTCGTTAAAAAGTAGACGAAGTTCTTCGAAAAGTAAAAGAAAACAAAAGATAGACGAAGTGAAAAAGTAGAAGAAACAAAAAGACAGACGAAACTCGAGTCAACTTAAGATGAAGCAAAGTCAACTTAAGACGATGAAACGCTTAAGACCCTATGACGTCATCACAGACGATACATTTTTACAGACGATACATTTTCACAGAAGATGCATCTTTACAAACGATGCATCCCTACAGACGAAATGACGTCACCATAGACGAAGTTGACGTCATCACAGACGATACATTTTCACAGAAGATGCATCTTTACAGATGATGCATCCTTACAGATAAAATGACGTCACTACAGACAAAGTTGACGTTATCACAGACGATACATTTTCACAGAAGATGAATCTTTACAGACGATGCATCCTTACAGACGAAATGACGTCATCACAGACGAAGTTGACGTCATCACAGACGAATCATCTTTACAAACGATACATTGTCACAAAAGATGCATCTTTACAAACGATGCATCCTTACAGATGAAATGACGTCATCACAGATGAAGTTGACATCATCACAGACGATACATTTTTACTTCTTTGAATTTAAAAGAAAACAATTTCTACACCTATGAAAGCTTGAAAAAATGCCATATCTCTTCATATCTATTCAACTACTAAGTACTTTAAAATAACATCATCATACATAACAGCAATTACTCAAATTCTCATTCTCACTACTAAATAAAGTAAATGTTTAATCGAGATTTAGTTACATATCAACATGCACATCAACTTAATACAAAGTGCAAAAGATGCTTATGTTTGATATGTCTATAAAGCTAAAATAGTCACTAACTTAATACAAACGATTTCTAACTATCTTGGAGTTCCGAATGCCTTGCAAGGATCACTGATCTTCTCTTTCTGCACCTGAGGAGGGAAAATTATGGGTTGAGCTACACAACTCAGTGGCTAATATATTTATAGCCATTAGCAATGAACCATACAATCAAACATATATATATAAACATTCATATAGGCATACATTCTTATCTTAACCTAGAAATAACAGCTCGGCACTTACAGTTCCAATTCACATTTCATAATTCAATACATCAAAGCATAGGACATATTAGATATAATTTAACATCAAAGCATAAACTCAACTTCACCATAACACATCAAAATGCAAATGCGTAAACAAATGGCTTGAGGGTTCCGTGGAATAAAACAGAGAAACTGAAGTTTACTCCGTGAACAAAATGAGTGCACTTTTCAGATCTCGTGTGACACAAGCGGGTAGCCGAGAGAAGGGTTATGTCAACGTGCACGTGACTACGAAACGGCTCCTCTCTCTCCCAAACACAATCAGATCTCATGCTCTATTCAATCAATCACAAGTTCATATTCTCATGCTTTTCTTCTTTTCATTTAAATCAAAATGCCATGATACAAATCCAAGGCATAGCATGATCATACTCACAATTTAATCATATCAAAATGTCAAACATCTTTTAATGCATAATATAGAACACATTATAATGCATTTTCCACATCAAAGCCATTCAAAATTTGGCAATTCAAGCATATACACACACATAGACACATTGCCCATTACACAATAACTATAAATAAATTAACCACCTAATTTTACTGAAAAATCCAAGCTCAAGATTGCCTTTCCTCTTGTTTTTGAGTAAGGTTTTCTTGATTCCTTTCAAATAAACCAATTTCTATTTAATCCATATTCAAGTGAAAATTCATAAAACTTCAAGAATCAAAGAAATGATAAAATTGAATTTAAACCTAACCTACCCAAAATCTATCTAGGTTAGAAAACCCAAAACCTAACTTGGAACCCTAAGATCAAATAGGTTCCCCTTAAACCATCTTCTTCCACATTCATTTCCAACATAAAAATCCATTTTCTCTACTTCCTTTGTCAAACCAAACAAGAAGAAAGATGAAAACTTACCTCTAACAAGTTGATTT
>JAOQMS010044475.1:0-10300 GCA_027563885.1 Erythroxylum longipes | reverse complement strand
ATATAATAAGAAAAATATAATTAGAAAAGCTGTAAAGTTCTGTTCATACCTGTTATGCTACAAACATATGCTCACCATTCCTCGAATTATGCATGTCAACATTATGTAAAGGTTATGCTAATTTGTTCTGTATTTTTCTAATTTTATCATATGTCTCCGAAGGGACATATAATTAGGCAAATGATGTACTTAAACTTTGCTAATCATAATGTTGGCACGCAACTAGAAGCAACGCCATAGGAAATGCTTGTGCACAAAACGAACTACTAAGGAAAATACAAAATAAAACGCATTGTTGCATACAAGTAAAAGCGCAACTACTAACTATCAGAAGAGCAAGAAGAACAAGTAAAAATAAAAAGGAAAGAATATATACGGAAAATTATAGAAAGGAAGCTACACATCTTAATCTGTTAATAAAAATATTAAAAAAATGAAGTAAAACAAGGAAAAGTATGGGTAAGGTTTCTTTTGTTGGCAGCAACTGACATTAAATAAAATATCATACCTCAAAAATCAAGTAACTTTGGTCGTAGGGAAAAACATTATACAAGAATATAGCTCAACCCTTAACCCCAGTTAAAAAGAAAGACAGAGGAACACAAAGAAGATGATGAAGACACTAAAAATTCAAACAATCCAACAGATTTAGACATAAATAAGAACAACAAAAGAAAACAAAACAGGATGCAATATTTGAAGTCAAATTTAAAATCAATCTAAAACAAAAGAAAGAAAAGGTCTAAGTAGACGAATCTAACCTCAACAATTTATCCCTCCTCATACATTCATGATTCCTCGTATTAACATACAAGAGTAAAAGATGGCATCTTCGAGAAGAACCATTAAACAAAGTAAAGATGTTTATTTGAACAAATTAAATGCAGTAAATCAAAAGTCCAAAAAAAGAATAATATTTGTTCTTAAATACATAAAACAAGATGATCGCATGCAAATCACACAACTAAAGAAACAAAACCAAAACCCATATCCAAACTAACACCAAAAGCAAGGAAACATGCAAAGAGCCATTTTTCACACAAAATAAAACAAAAGAAGCCAGAAAAAAGAAAATAGAAGAGGAATACAAGGAGCATTGAAAAAAAATGAAAGGAGAACAGGAGATTTGGGTGGATAGAAATGCCAAAGCAATATCAAAAAATGATGGGTTAGTGGTGTCCCTATAGGTCCTGAACTGAGATTTGCCCTGGACTTAGTTATGCTACACTTAGTATTGCTTATTAACTAACTATTATTTTTGAAAAAAACTAAGTATTATTTGCAAATCCACACCAACGACTAGAAGAGGATAATAAATAAGGTTAGAGCAAAATGGAGGGGACAACTCCGGTCAGAAAACCACACACATTTGCCGCAAATCTGCTTACGTGGTCAGAGAATAACAGATTTTGAGAGACACACAACACAGAAGACATTAGCATTCGGATTAAAACCTTAAGAACCATAAATGACCACCCAGTTCCTCTAGTGACTTCATTAACCAAAACACCAAAAGAAATGGCTCAAAAGAACAAAACAAAGAACGAAAGAAAGAAGCAAAGAAAGAGAGAATGAGAAGAACCTAGATACTAAGAGAAAGGAGTGACTACCGACTGATCTGGGGAGGGGAAGGGTAAACGAAACGAAAATAGTAACTAAAATACCACGACCTGAACTGACTCGGAGCTAGTGAACTCACCAACTACACGGCACTAGTTGCAGTAGATAGATCTAGATCTGGAAACATTCTCCTTGACCAGTATAGATGTTAAAAGTAAAACCAAAAGGCATGATTTTCACAAATACAGGACTTTAAAAATGCGGGAAACGAAGAAGATATAATACACAAGAAGATAAAGAGCAAAGCTTTGGATTTGAAAATATACTACGAAGTTTTAAATTTGAGACACAATCACAAGAAAAGAAATACTATATCTGAGAATACTTTTCACGTCGTCTGCCGTAGAGGAGTCATTGCCACCCTTGTTGAAACTAGAGCTAGGTGAAGGGCGTCGAGGTCCCCGAGCTGGGGGGCTGCCATAAGTTACTTTTTAGATAAATATAATATATAACATCAACCTCTCTATTACACTTGCCTCCATTTCTCTATCCCTCTCTCTGTTTCCCTTTTTAGCAAAGTGATTCCATCGATAGTCGAAAAATATTGGAGTTGACTGGTATGGAAATGGACCAAAAATAAATTCGATCAGGTGGATTTATGATAGATCAAGATTGAATTCTTTTAAATTATCGTTGAGTAAATTGGAAGCACTTTCGGACTGAAACATAAGGATATAAACCAAGCAAACCAAGCGTGAGAGAATCAGCCACAGTTAAGGATACTTAAAGTAAATTGATCCAACTTATATGTTGATATGTTTAGGTGTAACTTTTTATTAAGTAGACATGAAATTTCTATCGAAATTGGACAGATTTTTCTTAAGCCATTTAATTATTTTGGAAAAGAAATAATAGGTGTACATGTGAATGAGCCTCAAGTGGTAGCTGTCACGTACATGAAGAAGTTCTCAATATTTTGGAACAAGAATGCATGAAAATCTAACGTTGTCACGTTTATGTTGTCCATCCTCTTTAACTAGTCACGTGAATGCTTAAGTTGGAAACATAAAATCCCTTATGAATTGCATGAATGATTGAGTTAATTGCATGGTTAAAGGGAGAGAAAAACATGGTAAATGGAGAGAAAAACATTATGTATATTCATATCTTAAGTATGTTGTTCAATGGTTATTAATTGGTAACATGTAGATGCTATATGTATGGCTTAATAGCTGTTCAATGGCAATATGTGTGTTGTACCTAGTTCAATGTTTCAATGTAAGGAAAACATAATGTATATACTATTACGTAATTTAAATGGAAAGAAGACAACATGAATAAATTATGGACATTGTTCAATGGTTGTTTAATGGTTGAATGAAAAGAAAAAAGAATTTTAATCTTACTAAATGATAAGATTTTAGCTAAGCCCTTGGTCATAAAATTTGTAAAACAAGGTGTTAAGTTATGGATGTACTTGGTAGGTTTTAGGAACCTTTAGGGGACTCCCTCATAGCTGAGTAAGACAATAAAGTTTTCTTAATCATCTTAGACTCGAGACTAATAAAGAAAAAGCACCGAATATGTGTGGGTGGTTTATGATAAACGAAAAACAGCGGGTGTGTATTTAAATTGATTTGTTAAGATGGTTTTTACCTTACAACGGAAAGTATGTTTATGAATAATTCCATTAGTGCTACTACTTAAATTTAAAATTTAATTTTCATAAGGTTTACATATGCTTTGATTTAACATTGAATTGAGTTTTGGATGAACTTGGAAACTAATAAGATGTACACATACTTTGAATTGGCATTGGATTGAAATTTGCATATACCTTAAATTGGCATAGAAATGGATTTTGAATATGTTTTTAATTGGTATAGAAATGAGGTGCATTCATATATTAATTATGATTGAGCCTATAGTATGTTGTTAGGTCTTTATACATACGATTATATCGATTAGAGTACGTCCTAACATGCATAGTAGTGTTTGGGGGCCTTTGTCACTAACATAGGTGGTGTTGTGTCTGTCAGTATGTCTTATGAGTTGCCCTTTACACCTGTGGAGTATATATTATGCTAGCACTATTACGGGTAAGTGATGCAGAACCAACTCCGTGGCCTTATATCTAAGGGTACCATATGGAAAAGAAAATTAGTGATAGGCTATGTTTTGAAAAGAAAATTCATGAAAGTATTGATTACCATCATTATATACTTTACAAGAAAAGTGGAACTTGATCTCTGAAAAATATATGTGTTTTGTTTTACATATGCATTGATCTTATGTAAACAAAAGAATGTGTTTTGTAAGAACATTGGTTATTCCTTGAAAAGAAAAGAAATTGTTTTCTTTTATGGAGGTTAATATTTGTATAAATGTTTTTATTGGAAACCAATAATATTCACTGAGCTCGTTTAGCTCACCCTTTATTTTCTTTTTTTAAATAAAACCTCCTAGGTGCACGATTAGGGGCTTCAATAGCAGGGCTCCACCTAGTGAACTTCGTCAAATGTTGTTGTGTAGGCATTTTATTTTGCCTTGTACATATTTTTGAGAACTATTGCATATCTTTGAATATGTTTTGGAAAGTACATTTGTATAAAGAATGGATGTGAATAAAGGTTTTTAAATGGAATGCATGACTTTCTTTTAGCTTTTCAAAGTTTATTGATATAACTATTTGAGACTGCATGTGAGTGGATTTGAAGTCCACAATTTGGAGTTGGGAAATTGAGGTAAAAATAGAAGTGTTTTGAACTTTTAAAGGGACTTTGAAATTTTTGGGATGTCAAAATACAACCATTGTGTTGCTAAACTTTTTAATAAACTAGAAAACAAGACTCCACTGTTTACATTTCTTATTGTGAATTGAAGCATTTCCTTAATAAGGACAATATGATTAGCTTCATAGGAACTTTCTAGTCGACTCGAATATCGACTGGAGAGCCACCATAGAGTGTTGAACAGGTCGCCTAATCATTATAGGATAGGGGCCTGACATGTTGTTTGGGATGAAAGAAACAAAAGAATATTCCAAAATATAGAGAAAAGCATGGAGACTTTTCATAGGGATCTCACTCAACAAATCGAGCTACACATCAATGTATTCAAAGACAAGTTTGTTGATAAGAGCTACTTCAAATACACTTAGAAACTTTAAACTGCTAGTCAGCTGAAGAGTGTTAGAGATAACATTCATAAATGTGCCTTGTATTCATCTCAAATCTCCATAGCAGAACTTGACATAGCATGATCACTTTATAAATATCTGCCTTGTATTTGGCTATACACCTCTATATCATAAGTGGCTTAACATGATGATGCAACTCTGTTGTATTTTGATTTTGTTAGCCTTAATGCTTATAATTTTCATCTTTTTTAAAAAATATTTTGATAAAGAATTTTGATAGGTCTTTTACATTAGACACATATTAGGCTTTTACTAAGGCTTATTTTAAGTAAAAAAAATAGTTGTATTAATTTTTATTATAGGTTAACTTAAAATTTTTTACTTGAAATTGAATTTTACAAAAAAAAAAATTTAAGCTTTGGACCTAATTTTTGTATTAAGTTGTTTCCTTACCCAATCTTCATTAGGAAAAAATTTATTATAGATAATACTTCTCTTCTTTCTGTCCTCCTCAAGGGTAAAAAATCTATGTAAAACACATCATCCATTAATATATATGAAAATTCTTTTCTTTTTCTTTTTTAGTTGATTTTAAATTTGAGCTTTGAGTCTAAAGTTAATAAAATATATGTGAAAACATGTCAACAAGTGTATTAATAGCAACAAGTAAGAAAGTGCATTCCTTAAAAATGGAATTGAATGTCCATCCATAAGGATTAGTAAATTACTAACTTAAACTTCTACACTTCATCTAAATGATAGTGAATTAAGCTAAAGTGCACTAACGCCAAAACGAACAAAGCAAATTGAACAAGGTAATAACAAGTACATAACGAGCTTCACCTATATGAATTAGCTTGGTTAAGACTTTAAGTTCACCATTGACAATGTGGGTTAGATTGATTGATCATATTTTGAATATTAGTTTACATGATGACAAAGTTCTAGAATGTTATTCTCCTTTAGTTCATTTTAATATCCCTTTGATTTAAAGATAAGAAATCAACTATCAAACATAAGCTATGATGGTCGTGCACACTTAGATTATCGTGTGAATAACATTGATATAGTATCTATGTAATTTGTTTAAGTCATCCAAGAAAATATTAAACATGAATAATATTATATCTGCTCGTTCATTTTTTTCCCTAAAAGTAGTAGTTAAATCAATTATTGAAATTAATATTTCACATATATAATCTTCATAATTAAACAACAATAAGATCAAAAATAAATAAATTAAGTGTACAACTACATAATCAAGAATTCCTCTAATCCTTATTAACAATATGATTATCCACTTATATGATATTGCAACTCAACAATCATAAACTTATTTCAAACATTATGCTATTAATATTAAACAAGATTTTAAACAAGTTAATCAAGGTATAATTGAATCTAATTTAGTTCAAAGGCTTAAATTTAATCAAATAATGGCAATAATAATTAAATTTCTCTAAAATAGGATTAGATTATGTCAAAAAGAATTCAGAAGCATAGAGAAAAACCCTCTTTGGGTATCACAATAATCGAAAATTAGCATGATGATGAGTTGGCCATAAGCACCAATAAAGCCTTATAGAGTGTTGATTTTATTCCAATGACTGTGGCTATGTATGATGTTAGAATATGATGAAATTTAGAAAAAAAAAGAATAATATCTCCAAAAGATTTTTAAAGATATATGACATGTCAAAATCTAAGTACTTTAGGTAATGTTCTTTTCTCCAAAAATATGATAGGCCTTAACTCTCAATGTATGACTCTCGTAATTTAGCTCTCTTTCTCTTCCCTCTAGCTAGCTAACCTTCTATTTATATCCCTATTAAAGTTGATGAAATAGCTCAAGGAGGTTTAAGATGGAATAACTAATTTAGTCTCCCTTTATATATTTTTTTAACTTTAAGCTCTTAAAGACAAATTTCCATTTTCTTCATGAAATTTTCATACAAACCAAGTTTTTAGAAAATAAATAGTATTAAAATAAATAAGTACCAAATTAAGAGAAAATTATTATTAAAAAATTGATTCTTAATTGACTAAGTCCAAACTAAAAAGTAATAAATGTAATATTACACACAACATAAGATCATATAAAAAGTGAGCCTGAGTTTAAAGGAAAACCTTCTCTTTTTTGGACTTGATCTACTTTATTATTGGGTTCGTAAAATCCCACATAAATGTGTTACAATTTCATATTAGAAAGGAGGTTAGAGGTGAAAGCCCTTAAAAACCTATAGAATAGAATACTAATCAAGTTCTTATAACTAGCTATTTTTAGATATGTAATTTCTTAAACCTGAATTTAACCTATAGAATAGAATACTAATCAAGTTCTAACTAGCCATTTTTAGATATGTGATTTCTTAAAGCCTGAATTTAAGTTAGTACGTCAATTTAGACTTGGGGCATTATAAGGGTTTCCCGCTACTAGACTTTTTTCGTACAAATTTCTGTCTATCTTCATCGAGCAATCAAACAGATTAAAAGTGCATCTAGGCAAATATTTTCTAAAAGAACAAAATGAAACTTTAGTTTTATGAGGATTTCTAGAAAACTAGGAACCCTATCTAAGAACAACAAATATCTTAATATAACAAAATCCTTACAAAATTATAACTATATTAATCTTTACTCTAAATTGACCTATAAACATTAAGAACTAAAAAGACAAAAGAAAACCAAACTTGTAATATATTCATATATAAGACTCAAAAATTTTTTATAAATCACTATTATTTGAATTTTGAATCATTTTTTGTTGAAAATCAAATGATGCAAACAACAATTTTGAAAGAAAAAGATCACTAGGCAATGACTGAGTCGCAAATAACTCTTCCAATATTATAAACCTATAAAACCCTATCTTATTATCATAAACAAAATCAATTTTGAAAAAAAATGCAAAAATCTAATAATAAACAAAAGCTAATAACAATTTAAAAATATCATGACTGAAGATTTTAATCTTAAAATTATTAGTATTTCACATTTTTCATAATATTCTTGAGAGCTATAAAAGTCCTAAGGCCTTAGAAAATGACCTCAAATCATAAAATAAAATCACTGAACTAAAATAAAAAAGAAATTAAATGTTAAAAGAGAATGAAAACATAAGATAGAAAAAGAAGGAGGGTTACGTGGAAAACCTTACCCTAAATAACTTTATTGCGTGCTTTACAGTAATCTTTTACTACAATACGATTCTTTATGTTCTAAAAAGCTTAAGAAACATGGTTTATTTCATGAAAGAAGGAAGGAAGAGGTGAGAAGAGTTTGTTTTCAATGAGAGGAATGAAATGTATATTGATACCTTATTTCTTTTTATAGAAATAGAGGGAATTTATGATACCATACAGATTAATTGACAATTTAATAGATTAAGTTATGACTTGATCAGATATTTTTTACAAGTATTTCACATATTAAAAGTATTTTGATAATTTAAATAGACGTCCTATATATGTGAAGCCATATCAGTTAGTAATAGACAGCTCATAATTATAAATCTACGTAATTTTACCACCAACCAATAAAAATGTGCCATGGAGGGGTTCCAGCTTTTTCTCTATAAAAAACATATATAAATCTATTATAGGTCATAGTATTAGCTAAGTCTAATGGACAAAACTGTCGATCCGTATATAACAAAAGGAACCAGTGCGAGGTAGACACATGATGGGGTAATATAGAAGAATTTTCCAACCTTTTGGCTATCATTTCGACACGTTTCAATGTTGAAATGTGTTGCTTTACCTACCTTTTTCTATTGTTTTCTTCTTTTATGTGTGATGTTTCATTTATCTTCTTTTGCTTTCCATTGTTGTTTTGTTTTATTTATGTCAATTATTTTTCATTTGGTTTAAATACAATGTTTTGGGCTTACACACATTATTTTGCCTAGTTCATATGTATGTTTTTTTGCCCAAGACTACTTTTCCATTAAGAAGTTGTCCTTTGATTCCTATCTGTTTTGATTTTATCCCTTATGCATTCAACCTTTCAACATTTTTATGCTTCCGTACTTATTGTTCACCATGTTAGCTAAGTTGATTTCTTCGTTTATTCCCTAATGTTTAATACTTCGGTATCCAAAAGGACCAAAACTTTGTATTAATAGAAATAATAAAAATAAACTTGTAGACTCGTGCAATGTATAACACGTTTCATTATATTGTAACACTCCTCCTTAGTGCAAACTTACCATCAATAACACCAAAAGTTTCACAAAAAATCTTCAAAATTCTTTCTATTAAGGGTTTTAGGGGACGGTTAGCTTGTACAGAGGAATGGTAATAGAAATGAAGATAAATATTGTGAAGAATGAAAATGGATATTATGATTATAATTATGATGGTTGGTTAAGAGAAAGGAATGATTACCATTAGCATTGACAGTGATTGGTTTGTAAAAAATATTGAGAAATAAAAACTTATTATATTTTAACTAATTAATTAATTATATTTTAATTAATTATATTTTAATTAATTAATTAATCATCATCATCATCATCATCGTACAGTTTGAAATCCCGCAATAAAGCAGGGTTCGGGAAGGTCTAATAGTATGCAGCCTTACCCCTATATAGTAGAGAGGCTGTTTCCGATAGACCCACATGTAAATGTGATCATGAAAAAGTGATGCAGGCTAACAATGGTAAAAAGGGAAAATTGGATATGTTAAAAAGAAGGGATAAAAGAGGTGCAAACAAATACTTTATGACAGGTAATTAAATCCGGATATAAACATAAATAAGAAAAATAGGAAAGGAAATAGGAACAAAGGATATACTTGATATGGACAATACTTTTAATTAATTATTAATAATATTTTAGTTAATAATATTGTAATTAATTAATTATAATATTTTAATTTATGAATAATTATATTTTAATTACTTAATTGTAATGTAATGTAATTAATTAATAATTATATTTTAAGTAATTATATTTTATTTAATCAAATAATTACATTATTTTAATTAATAAATGAATTATATTTTAATTAATAAATGAATTATATTTTAATTAATCATATTGTAATTAATTAATTATATTTTAATTAATTACAGTATTTTATTTAACAAATGAATTATATTTTGATTAATTATATTGTAATTAATTAATTTTATTTTAATTAATTTTAATTAATTAATTAATACTATTTAAGTTAATTATATTGTAATTAATTAATTATATTTAATTAATTAGTGTTAAAAATATTTTTTTAAAAGAACTACTAAGTTATTCATAATGGGGCACTTTACAAAACAATGATACCTATTTCTTTAGATTATGAGAGAAATGTGGTATTACTCAAAAATGGATAATCAAAATAACAACCCTATTATCATACTCCCTTACCAAATTCAAAATTTCATTTCATACCCATTCTCCTTTTTTGATACCCACTAAACAAGCACACCCTAAGGGGGCGCTTGGTTTATAGAAGGTAATGGGAATGAGAATGAGAATAAATATAGGGAGGAATGAGAATAGATATAATCATTATAATTATGATAGTTGGTTAAGATGAAGGAATGATTACCATTACCATTGATAGTGGTTGGTTTGTAAAAAATATTGTAATTAATTAATT
>JAOQMS010044474.1:0-10300 GCA_027563885.1 Erythroxylum longipes | reverse complement strand
TCTCTTCAATTCACGTTTTTGGTCTTCCACTTCACAAGACAACATTTTCCTCTTCCCTTTTTACCCTTAATGAATGCCAAAAGTCCACTTTACCCTTTCTTATAAGCTTAGGTTCTTTTAACCTTAATTCATCTTCCAAAAATGCCCTTATATACTTTACAACATCAACAATTTAATTCCATCAATTCATGAATTAATCCTCGTAACTTGACATAAGAATTAACTTCAATTAAAATGATTTATCTAACAATACTACAAAATTTATTCAAATCATGCTTACTAAAATAAAAAAAGTCGGGGCCCAACAGTTTTATCATTTGAAAATTGCAATGATGGTCATATATATGATGGATTTCCTACAGTCATTGAATGAGCTCAATATGTGGGAAATTGTGCAAGTCCTCAGTATACTCAAATGGGTAATCCATATAATTTTGGCATTAAGAGTCACACGAATCTATCATAGAGTAATCTGACTAATGCAATTATTGCACTTAATGTTCATGTCACGTAGGGACATCAGAATCAAGGTCCTCATGGGTATTCTTAACCTTACCAAGCTTAAGAAAAGAAACCAACTATGGAAGAACTTTTGCAACAAGTGGTGCACAACACTTCAAAGTATGATTCTATGATTCAAGTAAAATATGTTGCTACTGAAAATTTGGAGGTTCAAGTGGGCCAATTAGACAATTTTATTAATTCTTGTTCTTATCGAGTTCTTCCAAAAATACTAAAGAAAATCCAAAGTGAGAAGGAAAGGAGTAGTGTCAAGCAGTTACTTTGTAAAATGGAAATGAATTGGAGGAACTTCTAGCCAAGAAAGCAGTTGAAAAATGTAGCAAAAAGGTGCAGAAAAATGAAGAAAAAGATGCAGTTCTGCAAAAAGTTTTTCTCGAGGTGTGTCACAACCTACACCACCATTTCTACAAAGATTCCAAAGGAAGAAACATGATAAGCAATTTTCAAAGTTCTTGGAGATATTTAAGAAGCTTCATATTAATATTCCTTTTGCAAAAGACATTGAATAGATGCCTAGTTACTTGAAATTACTAAAATAGATATTAACTAAAAATCATAGATTAGAGGATTTTGAAATATTGGCTTTGACAGAAGAGTGCTCTGTAATTATTGAAAGGAAGCTTCCTCCAAAGCTCAAAGATACTGGGAGCTTTACTATACCTTGCAAAATTGGCAATAAATTTTTAGGAAAAGCTTTGTATGACTTAGGTGAAAGCATTAATCTCATGCCTCTTTAAAATTTTCAAAGGCTTGGGTTAGGAGAAACGAAAGCTACTACAATCTCTCTTCATATGGTTGATCGTTCAATTAAATATCCTATAGGGGTGATTGAAGATGTACTAGTAAATGTAAAGGATTTAATCCTATCGATAGATTTTGTACTTCTTAACATGGAAGAAGATAATGACATACCCATCATTCTTGGAACTTAGCCACTGGTGGAGCTCTAATTGATGTTCAAAAGGGTGAATTAATGATGCAATTTCATGATCAAGTGGAAAATGTCAATGTTTTTAAGGCTATAAAGTTTCTGAGCAATGTTGGTACTTGTTTGCGCATGGATGTGATTTATCATTGTGTGAGAGAAATTTCTGCAAATTTTGGGGAACATGAACCATTGAGACTAGAACTTGAGGGATATAAAGAGGATGAGCATGATGTTTTGGAGTATGTGAACATGCTGGATGCCACTACAAAAATTAAGAAAAATGACTCACTTATATTGGAACTTAATATCTCATCCTCTCCTGCAGAGCCTTCAATTGAGGAGCCTCTGAAGCTTGAGTTAAAACCACTTCCAAATCATCTCTAATATTTTATTTAGGTGATTCCTCTACACTACCTGTGATTACTTCTTCATTTAATGCTTTAGAATAGGAAAAAGTGGTGAGAATTTTAAGGAAGTACAAAAGAGCTATTGGGTGGTCCTTAGCCGACATTTGGGGTATTAGTCCCTCTTTTTACATGCAAAAAATCTTGTTGGATGAGGGATCTAGGTCGAGTGTTAAGGAACAAAGAAGGTTGAACCCAATGATGAAAATGTTAGTAAAGAAAGAGATTATTAAGTGGCTTGACAATGGTATCATCTATCTGATATTTGATAATTCTTCAGTTATTCCAACCCATTGTGTCCTTAAAAAGGCTGGTATTACTATGGTATGCAATGAAAATATTGAGCTCATTCCTACACATACAGTTATAGGAGAGAGAATTTCCATGGATTACAAGAAATTGAATAAAGCCATAAAGAAGGACCACTTTCTGTTGCCCTTTATTGATCAAATGTTAAATAGACTTTTAGGGCAAGAGTATTTTTATTTTCTTAATGGATATTCAGGATACAATCAGATTGGCATAGCCCCTAATGATCAAGAAAAAACCATTTTCATTTGTCCATATGGTAATTTTTCATTCAAATGTATGCCGTTTGAATTATGCAACGGTCTTGCAACTTTTCAAAGATGCATGATGGTAATTTTTTTAAACATGGTGGAGTACATAATCAAGGTATTTATAGATGATTTCTCTATTTTCAATAATTCTTTTGATTTATTCTTGGACCGTGTCTTAGAATGTTGTGAAGATTCTAACCTTGTCTTGAATTAGGAAAAATGTCAATTTATGGTTCAAGAGGTATTACTCTAGGACATAAGATCTCTTCGTGAGGAATTGAAGTAGATAGAGCAAAGATTAAGACTATAGAGAAATTACCATCACCTAGTTCTATTAAGGGAGTTAGGAGTTTTTAGGTTCATAAAAGATTTTTAAAAAATTACTAAGCCTCTTTGTAGTTTAATTAAGAAATATGAGCTTTTTAATTTTGATGATCAATGCCTGAATGCTTTTAAAATTTTAAAAGAAAAATTGATCACCGCTCCTATTATTGTTGCACCCGGTTGGGGAAAACTATTTGAACTTATGTGTAATGCAAGTGATTATGTTGTAGGATCTATCTTGGGCCAAAGAAAAAAAATTCTAGCAAATTGTTACGTTAGTAAAATCTTGAATAATGCTCAAATGAATTATGCTACTGAAAAAGAATTGCTAGTTATAGTTTTTGCATTTGATAAATTTTGTTCTTATCTAATTAGAACCAAAGTGATTGTTTATATTTACCACGCTGCTATTAAGTATTTGATTACAAAGAAAGATGCCAAGCACAGGTTAATTAGGTGAATCTTACAGCTTCAAGAGTTTGACTTTGAGATAAGAGACAAGAAGGGATTTGAAAATCAAGTTATAAGTCACTTGTCCCACCTAGAAGGAGAAAAGTTTTAAGATTATATGGTAATTAATGAAACTTTTCCTTATGAGTAGCTTCTAGCTGTCACTAAGACTTCCATTCCATAGTATATTGATTTTGTGAATTTTATTGTAAGTGATATTTTGCCTCTTAATTTGAATTATTAACAAAAGAAGAAATTTTTAGTTGATGTTAAATATTATTTGTGGCATGAGTCATTTTTTTAAGTGTTTTGCTATAGAGTTATCAGAAGGCATGTCCCAAAAGAGGAGGTAGATAATATCTTACATCACTATCATTCATTAGACTATAGAGGACATCTTGGTGGAGAAAAAAAAATCGAAGGTATTGCAATGTGGTTTTTATTGGCCTACTTTATTTAAAGACTCCTTTACTTTTATAGGTGCTTCTGATAAATGTTAAAGAGTGGGGAATATTTCCAAGTGTTATGAAATGTCACTCAATTTGAACTCAAAAGTGGAGATATTTAATGCTTGGGGGATTGACTTCATAAGACCCTTTGTGCTGTCTTTAAATAATAAATATATTCTTGTGGCAGTTGATTATATGTCCCAGTGGGTTGAGGTTGTGGCATTAACTACAAATGATTCAAAAATGGTGTTAAAATTCTTGAAGTGACCTTTTACACAATTTGGAGTACCATGTGCAATCATTAGTCATAAGGGCTCACGCTTCTGAAATAGACACTTTACAACTTTGATGACCACATATAGAGTGACACACAAAGTAGCTATGCCATATCATCCTCAAGCAAGTGGCTAAGTGGAAGTATCGAATCTGGAAATCAAAAGGATCTTAGAAAAAATTGTCAATAGGTCAAGAAAAGATTGGTCGCATAAATAGGATGATGCATTATGGACTTATAGGACTGCATATAAAATCCCTAATGGTATGTATGATGCCATATTGTTTTATTTATGGAAAGAATTGTTAGTTGCCTATATAATTTCAACATAATACTTGTTGGGCACTTAAGCAACTCAATATAGATGAACAAGAGGCAGGAGAAAAGAGAAAATTGCATTTAAATGAAATGGAAGAGTTGCGATTTGATGCGTATGAGAATGCAAGGTTGTATAAGGAACGCACAAAAATGTGGCATCATCAAAAAGTTCATAAAAGAAGCTTTGAACCTAGGCAACGTATTCTTTTGTTCAATTCACATCTTAGGTTGTTTCCAGGTAAGATTAAGTGACGATGGTCGGGTCCATTTATGGTGGTCAAGGCATACCCGTATGGTTTTGCTGAGATAAAGGATCAATAGTCCAATCAAACTTTCAAAGTTAATGGCCAAAGGTTGAAGCATTATATTGGTGAATATCAATTTCATGAGAGGCCCACTATCACCTTCTCCAATCCTATTTAGTATATCTTGTAGCAGTCTAGTTGGATGATGAATGAAGCAGCTTGTTGAGAGGCAACCCAACAATTCTTAACATGTTTTTGCTTTTAATCTTTTATTTTGTTTCATGATTTAAAGTTTATTTTATTTTTCATTACTTGTAGGGTCCCAGTGTAGATGAATGCTAAACTATGGAAGCATATCTAAGGATTCAACGTAAATTACGAGCGAGTTGTACATCACACCAAGGAGTCCTTTCCTTTATACTCTTTTATGTTTTTATAACATTGAGGACAATGTTAACTTTTAAGTTGGGGGTGTGGTGTTACATGATGATTTTTTTAGATACTTAGCTTGTGGGAGTCTATGAGAAGCGAGTGAATGGAACTTTTGCATAAAATTTTTTTCAATATTACTTGGTTAGTGTTTTTGAACTTGTTTCTGTTTTACAATGTTGTCATGATATAGGGAGTAGGATGGGTGCTATTTGTGCAACTTAATGGTCCTTATGTCGAGTTTCTATCTATTCCATACTTGAGAGGAAATTTTTAAAGCACTAAGGCTAGGATTATATTGATTGTATGAGTTAGGATGAGAAACATATAGATCATAATTTATGTTTGTAGGTGTGTGAATAAACATTTATCTATATCTAGACTTATTGAATGCATAAATAGAAGATGTCGTTACAGATGCTACCCAATTCAACTTGAGTAAGCCTTTTGGAACCTTAATGGGTAGACAATTTGCTATAAAAAAGCTCTTACTCGAATGCCTTAATTTGCTTAGCAAATAGGAGTGGGCATGTACCCATGTCTTCTTTTGTATAAAATGGTGACTTAGAGAATGAGTATGCAATTGCACTCTGAGTTAAGGCCAAAAGTAAGTCAATATGTGGCAACATAGAGAATTTTTTAAATAAGGGCATATGAATGATTGACGTAAGGGAAATTTTCCTTTATATTTGTTAGGCTCCTGTTGCCTCAAGTTATTACAAAAATAAATGTATAGATATATTTAAGTATTAGTGGTTGAGCATTGTCACGGTTTATATGCCATTGTCTGAAGCTATGCAGGACACATGAGAATGGCCTTGCACACACACACTCCTTGATATCATGACTGTGTTAGAACTCAATATGGGAATTATGAGGTTGTTAAGGAGGTTCCTTGAATAAACCCTATATCATGTATTCTTTTGTAGTTCTTGAAACGTGGTTAGAAGAATTTGAGCTAGTGATAAAAATTAGCTTATATTTCATTTTGTTCACCTTTTGCTCGGGGATGATCAAAAGTTAAGTTGGGGGTATTTTGATAAGCTAATTTTACACTATATTTTATGCTCTCAATTTCTTATGTTTTGATTACCCTTTGGTTGATTTTACCTTAGTAAACTACCTAAATTGGATTTATGTTCACTTTTTATAAGTGAAAGGTGATTTTCATTTTAAAAACGCATATAGTTTAGTTTTTTGAATATATCTTCTTTATTTCAGCTTCTATTGGGAAGATTCAAAGTCTTAAACAAAGTTAGGAGGATGGACTACAACTCATATGAAGAATTCAAAGTCCAAGTTAATCATTTGATAAGCGAAAATTAGAAAATAAGTTGCAATTGACTGTTGACTCCAATATCTGCTGACTAAATCACGGTGGTTAAGATATATCTTGAGTTATACATCTCCAAATGAGGTGATTCAAGAGCCATATAAAGAAGACATCCAAACCTACGATTTTTATGAAGAGACTATGTCAAACAGAGGTTGAAATCATACCCAGAAATCACACCTGAACTCTGTGTAGAATCAGTTTCCTAAATTGACTTAATTTCCTAATTGTTTTAGAATTCTTAAATCATGGGGAGTAATTAGGGTTAAAATACATGATTTTGCATGTGGAAAGACCTATATAAAAGTTCCAGTCGACACAATATTCAATAGGAGGCTCTCATGTTAGAGATTGAAGGCTACGCATTTGTTCTTTGCGAGGGAGTAATTATTGGGTTTAATTTGTTGTTTTTATTTTAGTTTGGATTCTAAATTTTACTGAATGAATTCTCTAAGTTTTTTGAACATATTTAAAGTTATTTTTAATATTATGAACTTATTTTATTTACTAAGATTCTATGCAAAAGCCTACTTGGTTGTGTGTTTGTGATTTATGGTGGTTTGAATTGATTTACTTGCTAGCTTAGTTGTTTATTTCATTATGTACTTAATGATTTTAATTTTCTGGCCAATAGTTAAATAATTTGAAAGGATTAGGTGATTCTTGACAGAAATAATTTATTCCTAGGTTCAATTGGATGTAATAACATGCATGTTGAGGATAGAAATATACTTGAATGTGTATGTAATTGTGAATGGATGCCTGTTTTTAATGAGTCTCAATTTAGTAATTTACATAGACATATAGTGTTTTATTCTATTAGGATATAAGTAATTGGTTACTACAACAAATATCACATGTATCAGATTGCTAATGCACTAAGTTTGCTAGAGATTAAGTTCAACTACTATGATTTCCATTGCATAATTGATTATGTGGAACCACTAGAATCCTAGGCTTTTCTATATGGATAATTTCATATCTTTATTATCGATTTCACATTTAGTAGTTATTTTAATTTTAGCTTAATTAATTTCCTAAATTGCTACTTTTGGTTACCTAAATAGATGAAGTGTAGTAGTTTAATAATAAGTGAATTTAATTAATTCCCTATGGATACGATACTTGGATACTTCTGAATTATTACTTGTGACCATGTGCACTTGAACATATCATCATGATTAGAATTACTCGACCAATAACCTGGTGTGGACATTTTGTCATTCGGATACATAGCAAAGTTAGAATCATTATATCTAATAAGATCTAATTTCTCAATCTTCATATATCTTAACATATAATCATTTATTCATGGTATCTCAAAATATGTTTAGTTGCATTTCATTAGTCCTTACTTACATTACATAGATATCTACCTAACAGTTTAACAACAAATCCAGTGTCTAGTCTAATATATATTAGATCATGAACCAAGCTATCAACTAACTAAAATAACAAATATTCTTCATAATCTCTTTTTCAATTCTATTCTTTTAACACTATGTTAAAGACAATCTCTCACTATAAGAGATTAATTCTAAACAAGGTTTATAGTTTTCATATTAAAACTTTGCAACACATACTCAATCTATGTTTTTTAAAAGAGATATATCAAGTTTTTAAATATATTTTGGTGAATCTAAATATCAAGGGTGAAAGATTCTTCACCACAAATTTTCATGTCAAAGTTCATGGCTAACATAAGTTTAACGTCATATAACATAAGCAAGTCATTTAATGCAATCAAGACAACTTCTACGCATAAAAGTAGAAAAATGATCTTGCTTCTGCTGACCATATAATATTTCATCTTTATTTTTACATAAATCTAAATAAGGTTATTACCTTGTTGACTTTCAAGTACCACCTATATGATGCTTGTTTCAATATATATAATTATTTCCTTAATTTACAAACTGTATGAATCTTGCCATCTTCCTAAAGCCTTTTAATATACCATATAGACCTCCTCATAAAGGTCTTCATTTAAGAAACTAGAGAAATTAGCTTCAATTTCCTGTTAAATAAAACTTACGTTTAATTCATATAGTTATAGAACCTTTGTGATACCATGTATTAAACATAGTATGAACTTTATTGATCGATTAAAGATCAATCGTGAATTTGTATAGATGGGGATATACAAAAGCATACATGTTTTGCTATTCATTTTTGTTTGAATAAGTAAATAAAGATCTTGAGTAAGCTTGTCAAACTTTGACTAAGTTTTTAAAACTTTTAATTGTGTTTAACAAAAGTTAATTAAACTCAAGTATGCAATATCTTTCTACATCTTTCTTAATGAAAATAAATTCCTAAACATTTAAATAAAACTAAATATTTGTTAAACTTACATAAGAAGGCGTAAAAGGCCTAACAACTATCTATAGTAACCTAATTAGGCCTCCCTATTAAAGGCTTAATAATAACCTGATCAATACCAAAATGGTATCATTTTTTGACATAATTAGATAACTTATTATACTTTATTATCTTTATAATAGTTTAAATTTTATTTCCTAACCTCAATTTTTGAAAATATTAATTAATATTTCTAATAGGAATAAAAATTAAAAATTTTAACCAATATTGTAGAGCTTAAAAATGACTTTATTAACTACTATTAAAGATGAAACTAATATAAATTTTTTTATTTAGATTTGAATATGATAGCTAGTGCAATTATTCTTGCATTTTAAGGGCAAGTTTTAATTATTATATAAACTATTATATGACAAAAGAATAATACAGGACTTGCTTTGAAAATCTCTAGCAAGGAACATTTTACAGCAAATGACAATATAATCAATATACATTTACTCATAACATCCTATAGTGGATAACATTAAAAATGGTATATGCTAAAATAAATATATTTTGTTTCAGGTCCTGTTTTGGCACCTTAAAGGAAAAGGAATAAATTTGGAGTAGGTCTAAATCAATTTGGAGCAATTTTGGTAAGCTTTGAGAGAAGGATATAGAATAAAGTACTAATATAGTACTGTGTTGCTCCCCACATTACAATATACCCTATTTTATTTTTTAGAAGATGTTTACCTAACTAACCTAACAATAAAACACCCCCATGTTCAGGTTGTGTTTAAGATAAGAACTTTTTATTTCTACTAGCATCCATAACATTCCACTATGTTCGTCCCAAGTTTTGTACTATAATGGTAATATGGACCCGTGTTCTAACCTTTATTGGTAGTGATTTGTTACATAAGCCTAAAGGGTTGTGTTAGACAAAAAATCAGGATTTTGTCTCTTCAAGAGAGAGACGGCTAAAAACAAAAGAGAGAGAGATCAAATTAAGATCTAACTTAAGAAGCTATGATAATGAAAAAAGCAACCTTAGGAGAACAAATAAGAAATGCATCAAGATTCATTAAAAACTTTAAATATTCAGTAGTGACCATAGGGATTTGAGAACTATAAAGATGCTTTTTTTTAGTCTTGTTATTTATGATTTATTATGGGTTTCTTTATTTTATGATGAACTTATTATGATATAGATCTACAAGGGATGAACCCCGAAACTTTATATTTTGAATTAATTTCTTAATTTAATAAAATATTTTAGCTTTTTGAGATTTTTTCATGTTTTTATATTATGTTAAAATGGAAGAACAAGAGTTAAAGATTTAATATTCAAAATCTTATATTAAGATAGAGAGCTGATATGTATAAATAGATTGTGACATGAATAATTAGAATTAAATGGGTTGCTAAAGATAGAACTACATAACCATTCTAAGCTAAGATGAATTTTATCATGAAAATTTAAAAAGCGAGTTAAGTTGTTTCAATTAGAAAGAGATTTTGGTCAAATCAATTTAAGGATATGGATTGTACTTTTTTGAAAATTAAATGAATTGTATTCTAAAAAGAATGAAGGCAAGGCCTTACATAGGTTTAACCAAAAGATCAATAAAACAAAAAGATATTATTAAGGCCCTGATTGTAACACCCCACTCCCGCAAAACTTGAACCCGATATCGACAGTGATATCCGAATCCGTGCCCCGCGAGGGTGGCATGTCACATCACTTAACACTGATCATT
>JAOQMS010044472.1:0-10303 GCA_027563885.1 Erythroxylum longipes | reverse complement strand
TTCAACCACTTCATTTTTGCAAAGATCAAAACACACAATCCCTCAAATTCAAGCCAACTCAAGTATCAAGTTAATGCATATATCATGACTACTTTTTTCATTGGTGTACCCAAGCAAACTCAAAATTTGCACAATCACTTAAAGGTAAGTCTAGATGTATAAATGAATTTTCCTCACGATTTTCACTCATTTCGCTAAAGTATTTAAGGGTTAGTGTTTCGCTCACACTTCCTATAGGAAACTACACTACCATAGGCTTGCTAATACACTAATTCTCCTCTACAGTGATTACATGCATAAATAGATCAAAAGGACTTGTTTAGGGTTATAATGTGGTAAGGGTTAAGGTGGGTCAAAAGAGAGGAAAAAGGTAAAGCACAAACATAACTAAAGTAAGAACCGGATAAAATTGGGGTAGTCAAAACATACTTCGAGATATACCAATATAACTAATATTTTGCACTTATTAATGCTACTCACTTGTTCTTCCCTTTTTCATTTTTCATATTTTTCTCTCTTTTTCTTCACACATGGAAGAACTATGAATCAAAACTAGCACTCTATACAATGTAGTCCACTGGCAGAAATATACTCAACTTGTCTCGGTAACAAAAAATTTCACTCAATCCCAACTAATGTTTTACTTAGTACTCTACTAAGCTTGTGCAAGGATTAGATAATGGGGTTTAAAGCTTTTAACATTTCAAGTGTTTTTAATAAACAAAAGGTTAAGACTCAATGGGGGTAGCAAGAGATAATAACGGGTAGGTCATTTAAGCTAAGGGTTAACACAAAAAAGGGCCTAGTTCATCTCTATTAAGCATGCATCCAGTAGACTCAAACCGATTCAAAGCGAGTTCTGAAGGTAGTAACGTAAGGAAGATACGATCTTTTATTTACAATGGAATGGTATACAAAGTCAACAGATCTTAATTAATACAAAATAGGATTTATGGCACACTTGACAAAGAAATGAAATGACTATAAATGGAGTCATATGGCTCAATCCTCACTTTGGCTCAATTGAAAACTCATTTTACATCTCTACACTACCTTATTGTTCATATGACAATTTGTGATTAGCTTATGCAACCAACTATGTTTCATCACTTTATATGGTTCACTTTCTACTTAAAGGGCCTAATTTGAGTTCACATATGCATTCCAACTACATAATAGAATTTTTATGGCAGTATTTACCAAAGTGATTTAAATGTGGTTCCATTGCTAACACAAAACACATACAATATGCCTAAATATGCCTCCTATTTAATAAAATGCAAACAATACAATTGAGCAAGTCAATGTCACCTCCCTACACTTAAAATTTCATATTGTCCTCAATGTGACAAAGTAAGAACCAAATAAAGGGAAATGACATCAAACCATACAAAATAAAATGAAACTAAACCGAACAAAAGAAATTAAACAATGACTAATGTGATAACAAACAGAAGATACTAAAGTCAAACACAATTATGGGAATTGAAAATGAACAAAATATATAGCATGCTAACAATTAATATGAAATCAAATACACAAAAAGAAAAATGCATTTACATACACGAAATAACAAAAAAAAAAGGTTAAGGGAAAAGAAAAGCTTATTCCGATGGTGGTGGTGAAGGTGTTAGCGAAGGTGTTGGCGAAGGAGCATCAAAGTTATTCCTCCGATAGAAGTTGAGGAACCTTTTTTTCAAACTGCGTTCCTCCTTGTGAACCTGCCGTATTTGAGTGCCAAGTTCATTTATTTAGGACATTATTTGTTATTGACCACAGGTGACCTGGTCTAATAGTTGGTGAAGTCGATCGACCCCCGCAGGTGCACTTGGTTCGTCCTCTACTTCTTCTTCCTATAGTTCATGTGCTACTCGGGATGTAGATGGTTAGGACGTAGCAGTATTGATTTGTCTCCAGTGCTTAAACACGGTACACATTTGAGGATTACAAAGTTCCATGGAATGGACCTCTACAATCTTGAGACGCCTTAAATATGATATGTCAAAAATATCACGGGGGTTGTACGTACCTCTTCCAAATTGTGATTATAAAAGCGATCTATAGCAGTAACAATGTGTCCCATTCCAAAATATGAACTTTGTTTATTAATGACACTGACAATTGACCTAAAGATTCTAAAAGATGTATTGATTTTTACTTTATGATCCATGCACCATAAGAAAAAGAGTTCTTTAGCTGAACATTTACTACTCTCATAGTTAAACACATGCATTTATGCAATAGTAAATGTTCAGAACTACGTATTAAAGTGTTCGGTGCATTTTGTGAATTGAAACGGTCCTTCCCTTTTAAAACATTCCAATATGAGTCAGCATCAAAATTAGGATGGTCATCTAGAACTTTTGTATTTTGAAAATCAAAAAGATGACGCATAACACTAAAATCTAGTTTATATGGAACACCGAATAATTGAAACACAAAGACATCCAATTTTGGGGTATATTAGACAGTAGTGAAAAATTCAATTGTCATCATAGGATGAATATTCATGTCTCACCATACGAAACTATTCCACCCTATATTATTGGCTAGCCTCTCAATCCTTGTCCTTACTCCTATGTTTTCTAACAAATCAAAATCAAAATACCTAGGAGGGATGATTCCCCTATTTTTAAAATCACGAAAACGCGTACCTTCTTCTTCCGAGTAAATAAGGAAAGGAGCCCGATAAGTAACGGCTATGCTTGTTTATCCCTCACACGAGACTCATTTGTGCAATTCATCGAATGGTTTCTGGGCCATCATCTTCTTCAGTGCCATTGTAGAAGAGAAATCTACAAAAACAAAGAAGAGAGAGTGAATTTCAACCTAGAGAGAGAAAGAGCAACAATCTTAACTAAATCTTTGTGTTTTTGAAGGAATAATGCATGAAGACATGAAAGAATGTAGGATTAATGACAAGGAATGAGAAACATACTAAGAATCTAGATGAAAATTGAAGAATTTTTGAGAGAAAACACAAAGAAAATCATGTGTTAGTGAGAGAGTGAGTGTAAAAAATTGAAAGGACAATGAAAGAAAGAAGGGGGGAGGATTTTAAACCCCCCTTCGGATGAAATTCCCACGGGCGTGGTAATCTGCATGATTCCCACGAGCATGAGATTCTTCTCCAGAAACTTTCTGGAGAGGATTCCCACGTCCGTAGGAATCACCTCAATTCCCACGAACATGGGAATTAGTGATCCTCAAGATTTCAAACCTTCTTTCAAGTGCAATTTCGTTCTTCATGATTCCAACACCTACAAAAAACATCAAGATGATATCAAAAGAACATAAATCAAAATTCAAGCACACCAAATTAAACGTCTATCAAATATAAATAAACTGTAACACATTAAAATAAATCAAAGAACTAACTAGGTAAAACCACTAAAAGGAACTAAGCATGCTAAGTTAGAGTCATTAGCTTGACCATTCCTCATAAATTCATGAGCAAACGTAAGATAAGAAAGTGATAACCTCCCTTTCTTATGGATATGTCCCTCCATAGTATGACTTACAGCAATGCCCATTGACTTTGAATCATTCTCCCTTGTCATTTTCCAACTCCAAAGCTCCATGGGGAAATGTTTGAAGAACTTTGAAAGGTCCACTCCATCTTGACTTGAATTTGCCCAAAAATATTCGAAGCCTTGAATTAAACAAAAGCACTAAGTCTCCTTTTTTAAATTCCTTCTTTTCGATGTGTCCATCATGTCATTTTTTAGTCCGTTCTTTATATAACTTGTCATTTTCAAAGGTGTCATCTTAATTCATCCAACTCGTCGAGGTGTAACAATTGCTTTTCTCCTGACAATTTCCAATCCATATTTAATTTTCTGATAGTCCAATAAGCTCGATGTTCCAATTCTAATGTTAAGAGGCATGCCTTACCATATACAAGTCGATATGGTGTTGTACCTACCAGAGTCTTAAAAGCTGTTCGATATGCCCATAGGGCATCGTCTAATTTTATTGTCCAGTCTTTTATTGAAATGTCCACTGTCTTTTCCAAAATCCTTTTCAGCTCTCTGTTCACCACTTCCACTTGACCACTAGTTTGAGGATGGTACAGGGTAGCCACTCTATGATGAACATTGTATCTTCTCAGAAGGTTCTCAAATGATTTGTTGATAAAGTGGCTTCCCCTATCACTTATGATTGCTCTAGGCATGCCGAATCTAATAAAAATCTTCTTAATGAACTTTTGAACTACCTTGCTATCATTGGTTGGAGTAGTGGTCACTTCAACCTATCTAGCAACTCCAACCAAGATATAATTATTGCCTTCAGAGGGTAGGAATGGTCCTATGAATTCCAGACCCCATACATCAAATATCTCCACCTCTACTATATTCGAAAGTGGCATTTCATCGCGTTTTGATATGTTGCCAACTCTTTAACATCTATCGTACTTGAGCATAAAATCTCGAGCATACTTGAACAGAGTTGGCCAATAAAATCCACACTTTAAAATTCTTACAACAGTCTTGTTAGCTCCATAATGTCCTATATACAGTGAGCTATGACATTAAGTTAAGATCTCATGCATTTCATCTTCAGGAACACACCTGCAAATTAAGCTATCAGCACAGATCGTATAAAGTACAGGTTCATTCCAAATATAATGGACGCACTGAAATAAGAATCGCTTCCTTTATTGATACGATATCGAAGAATACCACCTGAGAGGTAGTTTGCAATATTTGCAAACCAAGGGAGGAAAGGGTTATCAACAATCATCAATGTCTCGTCAGGGAAACTTTATTTGATATCCTCTTCCTCGTCACGATGGCCAACTTCGAGTCTGGATAAGTGATCTTCTATGACATTTTTTGCTCCCTTTTTATCTTTGATTTCAATGTTGAATTCTTAAAGCACGAGTACCCATCGAATAAGCCTAGCCTTGGCATCCTTTTTGATGAAAAGATAACACAATGTTGTATGGTCTATAAACACAATAACTTGTGAACCTAACAAATAAGAATGAAATTTTTCATAAGCAAATACCACTGTAAGAAACTCTTTTTCAATAGTGAACCTAACAAATAAGAACGAAATTTTTTCCAAGCAAATACCACTGCAAGAAACTCTTTTTTAGTTGTTGTGTAATTCGATTGGGCTCCTATCAATGTCTTGCTTGTGTAATAGATAACATGTAACCTCTTTTCCTTCCACTGACCTAGCACACACCCAACATCATAGTCACTTGCATCACACATAATCTCAAATGGAAGTGACCAATTCAACAATGTCAGAATTGGTGTTGTTATCAGTGCCTTCTTTAACCTGTTAAACGAAGTCAAACAATTGTCATCAAAATTAAAAGGCACATCTTTTACCAATAGATGAGTCAAAGGTTTTGCAATGAGGGAAAAATTAATGAATCATCTATAAAACCCTGCATGACCAAGAAAAGCTCGGACTCACTTGATGTTAGAGGGAGGTGGTAACTTTTCAATTACTTCTGTCTTAGCTCGATCCACTTCAATCCATTTATATGAAATCTTGTGGCTTAACACAATTACCTCTTGGACTATGAAATGACATTTTTCCTAATTAAGAACTAAATGTGACTCCTCACATCTTTGGTGCACTTTATCCAAGTTCAACAGACAGTTATCAAAAGACTCTCCAAAAACAGAGAAGTCATCCATAAATACTTCCATAAAGTTTTCGTTAATGTCTGCAAATATGGCCATCATGCACCTTTGAAATGTAGCAGGTGCATTACATAAACTGAAAGGCATCCTTCGGTATGCAAATATTCCATTTGGACATGTAAAAGTGGTCTTCTCCTAATCTTCCGGATATATAAATATTTAATTGTACCCTGAATATCCATCCAGAAAGCAATAAAAAAATGACCAGCCACTCTTTCAATCATTTGATCCACAAAAGGTAAAGGAAGGTGATCCTTCTTAGTGGCCAAATTTAACTTCCTATAGTCAATGCACACTCGCAATTATGTGACAATCTTGGTGGAGATCTTTTCCCCATCTTCATTTTTATAACTGTCATCTCACCCTTCTTTGGCACACACTGTATTAGACTCACCCACTCAGTATCTGAAATGGGGTAAATTATTCCTGCATCTAGAAGTCTCACCACTTCCCTCTTTACAACTTCTTGCATATTCAGATTTAATCTTCGTTGTCTTTCTCTTACAGTTCTATAAACTTCTTCTAAGTTGATCCTATGCATCACAACATTAGGGCTAATCCCTCGAATATCAAAAATTTTCCACCCTACAGCTTTCATCCTTTTCCTAATAGTCTCCACCACTTTCTCTTCTTGTTCACAGTTTAATTCATTTCAGATAATGATGGGTAAAATGTGGTTCTTTCCTAAAAATGTATATCGCAAATGAACAGGTAAAGGTTTAAGCTCTAGAATTGGAGGTTAACTATAAACTAATCTTTCAAGCTCCACTTCCTCATATACATCCTCCTCCTTTTCACTCTCATATGTGTGTTTTTCATCAAATTCATGGACTTCCTTAATTTCCTTTACACATTCATCTATCACATCGATTTTTATACACATATTTCCATCCATTACTTTCTTCAAAGATTTAGTCATGTTAAACTCAACCTGTTCATCACCAATTCTTAATACAAGTTTCCCTTCATGCACATCAACTAATGCCCCACCAGTATTCATAAAGGGCCTACCTAAAATCAATGAACAATTCTTATCAGCTTCAAAAACTAACACAACAAAATCAACAGGAATTATAAACTTATCCACTTTTACCAACATGTCTTCCACAACTCTAAATGGTTTTTTGATTGATTGATCTACAAGTTGAATCAACATCGAAGTTGGTTTGACCTCTCCTAATCCCAATTTCCTGAAAATAGCCAAAGGCATCAAGTTAATACTTGCACCTAAATTGCATAAGCATTTGGAAAATTCAAACTCTCCAACAACACATAGAATAGTAAAGCTCCATGGATCCTACAATTTTGAAGGCATCTGACTTAAAATAATCGAACTGTAGTTCTCTGTCAAAGTAACTGTCTGATTGTCTTCCCAAGTATGCTTGTGCGTAAGTATATCCTTCAAAAATTTTGCATACTTAGGCATGCACTCTAAAGCTTCTACTAATAACAAATTAATCTGTAGCTTCTTCAATTTTTCCAAAAACTTGGAAAATGAGTGTCCACTTGTTGTTTTACTCTTTGTGGATACGAGAGTTTGGGTTTGTATGGTGGTGGCGGTATATAGGACTTCCTTTCTTTTTCTTCTTTTTCTTCAATCTCTTCACTTTTCTCTTTTTCTTAGTTATCTTTTCGTATGTTTGGCACATCCATTTGCTTTCCACTTCAATGTGTAATAGCTTTGAGTTGCTCCCTTGGGATGACTGCAATATAGCTTGATAAGATACTTGTACTTTGATAAAATACAGCATCAGTAAATTGACCTACCTACACCTCCAAGTTATGAATCGATGAGGCATGGTTTGTCACGATTTGATCAAAATTTTCCTCCATCCTCTTGTGATTCTTTTCTTGGCTTACATGCATCCTTTTATGGTTCTCCTCTTGAGCTGCCAGTTTGGAATCAAACATTTCCATAAATTTGTCCATTTTACTTTCCAATGATCCGATTCGATCTTGCTGGAACCCTAGCGGTCCTTGTGGTGTTTGCTAGCCACCTACATTATTATTACTTTAAGAAAAATTCGGGTGGTTTTTCCAACCCAGATTATATGTGTTCGAGTATGGGTTATTACCTCGCTATGGCTAGCCTAGATAACTTACCTGTTTAGTCCCACTAGTTCCCAATAAGAAACAGTCTGCTGAGTTGTGGTTGTTCTCCCTACATAACTCATATTGTGCTTGCATTGCCTTAGTTACTGAGGTGGATGCCCCTTGTATGTTGTGTAGCTGCTTCGTTAAGGCCATAATTTAAGCCTGTAAGGCAGTAACCGAGTCAATAGGTATCATACCTTTTTGCTCCTTCTATCCTTGTCTACTCCTCTCACTCGACCACATGCAGCTGTTACTTGCCAACTCCTCTAACAAATTATATGCTGCTTTTACCGTCGTCCTCGTTAATGAACCTCCGGCTACTGCATCAATTGTGCTCCTTATGTACGGATTCACTCCATTATAGGATGTTTGAAGTAGGAATTCCTTCGGGAAGTTATGATGAGGGTAGCTACTTTGAAGTTCTTTAAATCGCTCCCAAGCTTCGTAGAAAAATTCTCCGTCGCTCTGTTGGAAATTTGTTATTTCCTTTATAATCCTTGTCATCTTTGCTAAAGGAAAGTATTTTGCGAGGAATGCTTGAGAAAGCTGCTCCCAAGTTGTAATATGACCTTGAATGCTTGAGAAAGCTACTCCCAAGTTGTAATATGACCTTGATTTAGAGAATTGCACTATACTTTAGCCCAATCCTTCAACGTGAATGAAAATAGTCGCAACTTCACTGCATCGTCAAACATTCCGTTGAATCTGAATGTGTCACAGATATCTAAAAATTTTGCAATGTGGGCATTCGGATAATCGTTGGATAACCCATAGAACTGCACATGGTTTTGAAGAACGTTGAGTAGTGCTGGCTTTATCTCAAAGTTATTTGCTTGAACTACCGACTTGCCACTCCTTGAGGACTAAACCATAGCCTCATAAAATCCATGAGTGTTATTTCTGGTCCTCCTTGCTCTCCTTCTTTAGCCATATTTTGATGTGAGAAATTTAAGTGCTTTGCCCTTTTTATGCCTCTTTTTTGCTTCTTAATGTCAAGGAATTCGTCTTCAATAACTTCTTTCATCCCCCGTATGCTCCTTGTGCTTATACACCAGCAAGTTCACAAGGTAACGTATCAAAATTCTTAAATCAAAGTATTCTAAATTAAATAAGATGCTAAACAATCAATCCCCAGCTCCAAAAACTTGTTGATGGATTGTAAAACCTATCTCCTTCTTTTACACTTAAAAACTGCAAGTGAATGGGCCGTGACTTGTAGTTAGAAAGAGCGGATATCGATCCCACAGGAATTGATGCCCAGACACCACTTAATTTAGAAAAGACTTTGTTTAAGAAATAAAATTGTTTAATGCAATTAATCTAGAAAATTAAATTAAAATTAAAAGACTAATGTAAACAATGGACAATACCGCAATTGCAGAAAATCTGAATTCAAGGATCTAAATGCTAGAGATTACTTTTTCCTTATTCTGTCTCCCTCATGTTTCATTGATTGAATTGTGTCTCATCCTAGATTTTCGAATGTACTAATTACCCTCTCTCAAGGAGTAACTATTTGTACCTAATTGAATTAAAGGGAATTGATTGAACGATCTCTCAACCTACCCAATGACTACCGATTCAACTAGTTATTACACTATCCTATGGATGATAAATTGACTGATTGAGATCTCTCTTCTAATTATTCAATTGACATAACAATTGCTAATCTATAGGTCACCAACTCTCGTTATACAATCCTACACGATTTTCATCTCAGTCACTCTCTAGAGTTGTTGCAAGGTGACAATTAAGAACAACAATTATCAAAGACACTTCATTCAATTCAATAAAACATGAGTTTAGACAAAATAATGAAAAAGCAATCCCTAATATGAGATTAGCCTAACATAGTCTCCATAACACTATCAACATTCAGATAATCCATCTTTACAAAGAAAGGAAGAGATTAAAATGATAGAAAGTGAATAAGAAAACTCCTTCTCTTCTTTGCCAAAATCTGGAATTTTGGTGTTGATGTGCTATTTTGCCCAATATTGATGATGATCCTTGTTTTCAATCCTTCCTTGATGCTCCAAACATGTGCAGATTGCCTCAGATTTCAATTCCCACGCTCGTGGGAATCAAGCAGAAACATTCTGTCTTAATTTCCCACGTCCATGGGAATTTGCCTAATTCCCACGAACGTGGGAATTGGTCCCAGATGTGATCCTCTTTTTTTCTCTTCTATGCTCTCTTATTCAACCTCCAACTTGCTTCCTCTCCTTTCCTACATAAAAATAAGCAATTCCTGCCCTCAATTAGCCTCCAATACACAAGAACACAATGGAAATCAAACTTAATAAAAACATACAAAATGAATCCTAAACTAGAACAATAAACAAAAATTATGCTAGAAAACACATGCCAATAATCTATAAAATCATATCCTAATGCATACCTATCAGCGCGTCCTTGCAAAAGTAGGATTCCTAATAGGATCAAGATTCCTAATCCTATAAGGATTACTTGTCAGCCCCATAAAAATTTCTGCATTGAACTTAAACATGATATCTTATGAAATGAAGACATGAGAAGAAAATGAG
>JAOQMS010044471.1:0-10305 GCA_027563885.1 Erythroxylum longipes | reverse complement strand
TATTCATCAAATTGAATAAAAATTCAGTCACTTTGATTATGATTATTTGTTATCATAAAAAAGGGGGAGATTGTTAACTCAAAAGACTTTATGATGAGTAATTTTGATGACGATCAAATAATAATGTTAGAAACAAATGAACATTTTTGACAAGTGTGTTAAGTGTGCAGACAAAGTACAGACGTAGACGCAAAATATAAATGCAGACGCAGACGCAAAACATAGACTCAAATATAATGTAGACACAGACGCAGACGCAAAATATAGATGCAGATGCAGACGTAAAACATAGATGCAGACGCAGACGCAAAATATAGATGTAGACGCAGACGCAAATACAATTCAGACGCAGACGCAAATACAATTCAGACGCAGATGCAAAACATAGACGCAAATAAACACAAACGCAGACGTAAAACATAGATGCAGATGCAGACGCAAAACATAGATACAGACGAAGACGCAAAACATAGATGCAGACGCAGACGCAAAACATAGACGCAGACGTAAAAGCAATATAGACACAGACGCAAAAGCAACACAGACGCAGACGCAAAGACATAGATAATACCATAAAGATACATTGGCACGTTAGACAGTTATTTAGTTAGATTTAGTTACTGAACTCAACTAAAGAAGCGGTTATCAAAAATCAAGAAGCAGTTAGAGACGAAGACTATAAATACTAGTCGTAGTCAAAGATGTTACAATCTTAGCAAGTTTAGAAAAACTGAGAGACTCTTAGTAATCATAGAGAAAGTTAGACAAAAGAGAAACTCTGTAGTGCAATACGAAGAGAGCTAATCTTTGTAACAAAAGCTCACAATCTTTTTCTAATGAGAGAAAGAAAAGGCAGATAGCATGGAGAGGCTAAGATAGCTGAAAGAATACTTTGTAAGAGACCTGAAGAGGCTCTGAAAGGGAAGAAAGAATACTTGTAATTGTTTGGAGTATAGTGAAACACTCAGATGAACTCTGAGGACTGGACGTAGCCCACGGTTTGGGGTGAACCAATATAAAATCGCAGTGTCTATTCTTTACTCTTTACTTCAGTTTATTTTATTGTTAAACAATTATAAAGAAGTTACTTGCGATTTATCTTATTAATAATTTTCACATAGACTTTGTGATATCTTTTTAAAAAGAAAGAGAAGTTCTTAGCAAGATTCTTTATTCACAAAAAAGATACAACAATTCAACCCCCTTCTTGTGTATCGAGTTTCTTGTACGTAAAGTTTATACTAACGTGTGATTTACTTCATCAATGAATTCAAATTATATGTGGATGCGATATGTATGAGACTCACACTCATTTTTATATTGTTGTGACTGTGTGCTTTTACAGTATCCTGAATAATCGAGCTTAGTCAGTCAGTCTATGCCTCATTGATCACAGTGAGCCATAGGCTCGAACCGAAGCTCTTATCAATAACAGTATCAATAGCAACACCAGTCATAAATCCTTTATATTACATGTATGGTAATGAAGTGCATGCCACAATTTAGTCATCACATTCAATCACTTTCATTTGCATGTAATATAATAGTATATCAGTCCCAGTATCAATTATAGTAACAGTCACAATAGCAGTGGTCATCGGACTAGGTCTGACATTTAACTTTTCATTTGAGAATCAGAAAATCATTTAGGCAGATGCATTCACATTCAATCAGTACTTCCAATATCATTCTCATGCATCAAAATGCCTTTGACAAATATTGTCTGGAATCCAATACACAATCAGCACAATTTAGTACAGTTCAATAAGATAGCAATACAGTTCAATAATGTACAAAACAATAAGGTGAGACCATCTTAGGTTACTCACTGTATGCTCCAAATAGCTATTGCCTTAAAGTACCGGCAATGTTTGGATGCCGTCGTTCAATGCGTTCCTCTATATAGACAGTACATTCACATATCACAATATTGCACAATTATGTATTCATTTATGCACATTCATGTATATTGAATATGTACAATGCATGCTCATGACAATTCCAGGTTTCTTATCATCAATCTAGTCATAATAATCATTCGGATATCCACATTCAATTTGTTAACTCAGATTTGTTTAAAGGTACACTTTCGGGTCCATTTTGTACAATTAATTTCATTAGGAAAGTGAAATAATTTGGTAACACTTCCTTCTAAAAAATTATTCTCCTATGTCTTAAGTCTCTGTTGATACCAAATTCATTCAATTTGATTCAGTATTCCTAAAGTTATACTCAATTTACTTTGGACTATTCTTAAAACATAACTGTACTCTGTATTCAACTTCAAGTCGGATTCTGTAATTCTTAGAGATAGAATTAGAATTTAATCTCTTCAGACAATTTGTATCCCTATGTCTCTAGTTCAATTCAAATAAGAAATCATTCCATTTGGAAATCTTTAGATCAACATATAATCAAAATATAAAAGCATATTCAGTAAAATCATCCTAGTTATCATATTCTATTACTCCTCAACACTTTCATCTTAAACTTCATCAATCAATCCGCTTCATATGGCTATAATTTTTTATGGAGATGAGGAATAATTTTTTATGAGTCTCTTGGTTCAAGTCCCATGTCATTTGGATGTCTAGAAAAGAAGTTATAGACAAAAGAAGGAAAGATGTCTAGTGTGCAAAAGCTCTCGAGTGCACGATCGTGTTTGTGAACAATCGTGCACTAACCCAACAAAAATTAAGTGACGGCCGTGCAATATTTGTGCACAGCCGTGCACTCCAAATTAATAAAGTCATAGGCATGCAACCATCATGCACGCCTGTGCATACCAATCAAGAAAGTCACGGCCGTGCGTTAAGACCGTGCACCCTTAACGCACGGCTGTGCACACCCATTCAGTCCCAGTTTTATCATTCAATCTCTCCCAAATGATTTTATATGGATAATATTTTTTGTGAAGATGTAAATCAATGTGTTTTGAGTCTATAGGTTTAAGAATCATGTCATTTAGAGGTCGGAAGAAGAAGTTATAGCAAAAAGATTGAAGGATGTTCATAAATAAAGGCTCTTTAGAAAGTATGAAAGTCATGATCGTGCAGCACGATCGTGGGTCTCCAGCTATTACTGCAACGTCGTGCTTCTCTATTGTTTTCAGTAAGGTGCAGATCGTGTAGATCGTGCATCCCTCCTTCCTCTCTCCAGAAACACCCAACCTTCTTCTTTCAAGTTTTTTTGTTCCAGAATTTCTCATTCTCACCATATTCGACCAACACATAACTGGTTCAACTCAACATAAATAAATCAAACTCCAAGATTCATCATAAACATAAAAAATCCATATATCCTTCATGTAAATTCCTTTTTTCTGCATTTTATTTCTCTTCCTACATAAATCTAATGTGTTTTTTTTACTCATTCATTTCGTCATAAATTTATCTATTTCACGAGTTCACCAAAACTTTATTTCATATCATTTAACTCATTTAAATTCATGTAAATCAATCTCCATACTTCACAATTTCAGGCATGAACAGTGAAATCACCATATTCAGATTTCTCTGAACCAAAATAGAGTATATATCTTTACATCAACTTTCCAGCGCTTGTGCATATTCAAAACAGAACCTATTTCACAAATCTTTCATTTATCATCTCATGCATTAGCCACCAAAATTGCAGTTCTCTAACAGCTCATGCAAGTATCTATTTATGGACGTTAAACAATCATCATCAGAATCACTTACTTGATCCAACAGTTAATTCCAGCAATAAGAGGGAACCAAGTATACAAAAAGCAGAATAATTTGCTATTCGGTGCTGAGCGTTTCTTTACAGTGAAGAACAATCGCTACAGTAAACTTTCCTTACTCAAAACATCAGAATACGTATATGCTTTGCATGTCTTTCACGTGTCACTGTTTACATGTGCCATTTATCACTAACTTATACAGTCTACGTGTCACAATATAAATGGTCCATTATTTCTAGTCCAAAAATACTCCAAATTTTCAGAAAATTTCCCAAAATTCACCCAAAATGTGAAATAATCTAATTGTTCTCCAAATAAATTTTTAGCTCAAATAATTCACAATTCACATTTTAATAGCATTTTTAACAATTAATAATACCCAAAAAATGCCAATGAATCCATGTACAAATAATTGTAATGTGCAAGATCAATAATATCGTGTATGTGTATGCCTCATTATGTATAAACATGAGTTATGCTTCCTAATTTCTCATTAATCTCTAATAATCACCATTTTAACCCTAATTCAAGTGATAGGATGTTACAAGTTGAGACCTTTTGCTTATGCCATGTTCGCCTCTTGCATCCAATCAGTGTGCCACATCAGCCATTCCTCTCCTAGTTGACTCATTTAAACCAAAGTAATCCATATAGGTTTGACCGATATGTTTAATTCTTTTTAGTCAATTTTCTTATGACCCATATTGATTTTTGAAATTTTTGACCCTCCTAAATTCATTTTTGAAGTCAGTTTTTCTTAAACTTCACCTCTACCTCTAGTTTTAGTTTTGGATAACTTATTTTTCATATTACAATTTTTGATTTCTATGGCTTTTTTAAATACTTCTTACTCTATAACTCATCTTATTACTGTGATTTGTGATGGTTCAAATTATGAATTATAGACTTAAGAGATGTATATTTTTCTAAAAGGAAGATTTCTTTAACGAATTGTTACTAGTGAGGTTATCAAATCCGTCAAACAGAATGATGAGACAGAAACTACTGAAAGATTTAACAAATAGGATAGCAAAAATCATCATATTGTAACTTGATTTTGTAATGCTTTTTAGCTTAATATTAACCTGGAATTTCTTTATTTTGATTATAAAGATGTTTAGGATTTTCATAAACACATTATGATTTTTCATATGATGCTCATCAATTTCAACTTTATCATCTCCTTCATCTTATGCATCAATCGCCTAATCAAACCATTCATAGTTGTGTTTCAAAGTTGCAAAAGTTGTGGGGGTCAATCATCAGCTTGTGATTCAATTTGGTCTTATGTAGCCTTTATAGAAATTTACACTATCCTTCATGATTGCCAGTATGTATGGTATTTACTTATGACTCTTGGTACTAAATTTGAGTTAGTTTGTGCTATTTTTCTTCATCATACTATGCTATATAAACTTGACATATCCATCCGCGAGGTACTCTTTATGGAATCTCAACTCAATACTCTACGTTTTAAGTGATCTCTCTGTTCTACAAATGTGGTTCTTATTGCTCCTTCTGCTATTTCCGCCACCTCCAATCCTTCTAAGGGATTTTGTAGATACTGTATAAACATCTAACTATACTTCTGTTTTCCCTAAACTTGAAACTAATAAAAAGAATTTTGGCTAAGTTAATCTACCTAAATCTTATAATAAGTCTATATTTTTAATGTACTTTACAACTGAGGGTTCTACTTCTGAGGATACTTCTCCTCTTTTTTCCTTGAAAGATATTTAAGCTATTATTTATTAGGTACAACCTAATTTTAGTACTACTACTTCCCCTATCTTGTATATCACTTTAGGTAAATCTACTTCTTGTTTCTTTGATTATACATGTTCTGAGTCTAATTTATTTAATTATTTTTCTCCTCCTTCTCATACACCATTTGTTCACACTATTGACAATTATATTTTGCTGATTTAACTTATAAGTAATATTTTTTTTAATCTCACTTAACCTTATCTGATGCCTTTTATGTGCCTAAAATATCTCTTAATCTTATTTTTGTTGGTTAATTATATGAATTTATTGCTAATATAACCTTTTTAATAATGGTTGTATTGTAAGGATTCACAGACAAGCAAGGTTATAAGACTAAGGCATAAGGTTAGTCATTTATTTGAACTTGTTTCTATCTAGTTTTCTTCTAGAATTGTTATTGTTGTCACTTTTTTTTTAAGTATTTGGAACTTGCATCTAGTTCATGTTTCCTCTTCTAAATTAGGACCTATTTTAGTGGCTATCTAAGATCTATTAAATATGATTAATTTAACTTTGTTTCATATCAAATTTTAGAACATCATGCTTTGCCATTTAATACTAGTGACTCTTTTTCTTATGTACTATTTGATCTTATTTATTCTAATATTTGGGCCTTACTCTTAATAACACGATGGGTTGTTCTCGATATTTTGTTCTCTTTATTGATGATTATTATCAGTGTACATGGATTTATCTTATGAAAAATTATTCAGACTTATTTCCAATTTATACTCAATTTGTTAATACGAATAATACCAATTTTCTTGCAATATTAAAATTTTCCACACAGATAATGCTATGGAATACCAAGACACTACCCTTTGTATTATTTACCACTCATGACCTATTGTACAATGTTAATGTTCGTTTTTTGGTATCTTTTAACAAAATTGTCATGTAGAACATAAAACCCTACATATTATGAAAGTTGTTTGATCTCTCCTTGTGTCATCTTCTTATTGTACAAAGTTAACTGTCGTAAAAGTAGAGAGAAAAATGGAAGAATTTCAGTATATTATTTCAAAAACAAGTCTTCTGTACATCGTTATATACATGAGCTTATACAGCTGGATAAAAAGATGAAAATGATGAAAACTGTATTAACTAACTTCTAACTAAAACAGCTAAAACCGTTAATAATTCTAACTAAATAATTCATCATCCCCCCTTAAGTGGGAGCTTGTAAGAAATCATATAAGCCCAAATTGTCAATAAAACTAGTGAAAGCAGGAGTCAGAAGGGACTTAGTGAAGACATCGGCAATCTGTGTAGAGGAAGACGTGTGGGAAATAGAAATGAAACCCTTTTTTAGTTGTTCCCTAATGATATGGCAATCGATATCTAAGTGTTTAGTCCGTTCATGGAATACTGGATTAGTTGCAATGTGCAATGTAGCTTGATTGTCACATTTTAAAGAAATAGGTAGATTAACCGGAATATGAAAATCCTACAGAATGTATGAAATCCACAAAAGCTCACAAACAACTGAACTCATGCTTCTATACTCGGCTTCGACAGAAGATTTGGAGATAGTCGCCTGCTTCTTAGATTTCTAAGAAATCAAGGAAGACCCCAAAAATACACAAAAACTAGAGATAGAATGCCTGGTGTCATGACTTGCATCCCAATTTGCATCCCATTATGCCGCAAGCACAAAATTATTATCAATTGGATAATATAACCCTAAAGAAGGACTTCCCCTTAAATAGTGCAATACATGCTGAGCTACCAGCCAGTGAACATTTGTAGGGGCATGAACATATTGACTCAACTGATGCACAACATAAGTTATGTCTGGCTGAGTATAACCCAAATACAGTAGCCTTCCTACCAACTACCTGTAAGGCTGAGGATCATCAAGAATCGCTCCAGAACTTACTGCTAGAACTAATCCTTTCTGTAAAGGTGTAAGTACAGGTTTGCTACCCATCAAACCTCCTTCTACAACCAGATCCAATATGTATTTCCTCTGGTTGATGTACAGACCATGGGAGGACCTTGCAATCTCAAGGCCTAAGAAATACTTAGCAAACTGAAGATCTTTGATAGTAAAAATAGCATATAAAAATTTCTTCACATTTTGAATTTCCACTTTTGAATCTCCTGTTAATAGCATATCATCAACGTAGACCAAGTTGAGCAAAAAATAAGAAGAATTCTGAAGAGTAAACAAACAATGATCATACTGTGATTGTTTGAAACCATAATTCTGCAATTGTAACGTAAATTCCATATTCCATTTCCTAGAAGCCTATTTAAGGCCATATAAAGATTTTTTTAATTGACAAACTTCATTTGGAGCTACTTTATTATAGCCTTCTGGTGGTTGCATATATACCTCCTCCTCTAAGAACCCATGAAGGAAGGCATTGTTGATGTCAAACTAATGCAAAGGCCAGTTCTTAGCAACTACAAGTGCAAACAAAATTCTGACGGTAACAACCTTGGCTACTGGTGAGAAGCTATCATTGTAGTCTACCCCTTCAACCTGATTATAACCCTTTTCGACTAATCCTACCTTAAACCTATCAATAGATCCATTTGGCTTCAACTTCATGTTATAAACCCACTTAGAACCAATTTCCCTCTTACCTTCAGGTAACTGTGTAAGCTCCCATGTTCCATTATTCTCAAGGGCATCTAATTCAGAATTCATAGCCACAATCCAATAAAGATCTTTGCTAGCTTGAAAATAAGAGGTTGGTTCCTAAATAGCAATGACATTAGCAAGAAATTCAACATAATTCTCGCTGAAGGCAGGATTGACAGTAAAAGGATATGTGTTTGGAGTATAAGCTGAAGAAAACTGCACATCTGTGCTCTTGAAATAAGAAGGTTGTCTATTCACATTGGAGACAAAATCCTTTAGCCAAAAAGGCTTCTGTCTAGCTCTGTTACTTCGTCTTACTGCCACCTCTAATTCCGCAACCAGGTTTAGCAATGTCAAACTCTGCAGTAGCTTTTGTATCATCCATCTGCAAAGTTGAGCGGTCTGAATTTAAGGAAGGAGTATCGGTGTCTCCTTTAGGTGTAGCTAGATTGCCAGAAGGAGGCTGCAAAAAATGATCATCCTGCATAACTGAGGGAAATGCAATAGGTATTGCTGGAATATTATCAGTAAGCATAGAATGTTTGAAAGGATAAACATACTAATGAAAAATTACGTCCCTAGAGACAAAACACTTCTGTGTTTGCAAGTCATACAACTTGTATCCCTTCTAGCCTCGAGAATGACCAAGATAGATACTTCTAAAAGCTCTAGGATTCAGCTTGTCTTTATAAGGTCTAGTATCCGTGGCAAAACACAATCATCCAAAGCTCTTCAACTCATTATAACTGGGCTGCTTGCCAAACAACAATTCATATGGTGACTGCCAATTTAGTGTCTGACTTGGGAATCGGTTAATGATATTGGCTGCATGTAATACACTGTGTCCCCAAAATTTCTTTGGAAGTCTAGATTGAAACAGCAATGCCCTTGCCACTTAAAGTAAATGTCGATGCTTCCTCTCTACAACACCATTCTGTTGAGGAGTATAAACACATCTTATAATGAACAATCCCTCTACTGCTGAAAACTTCTTGAGAACTATTACCCAAGAACTCAGGACCATTATCTATTCTGACTACCTTTACCATGTCATTATACTGCCTTTGTATAAAAACAAGAAACTTCTCCAGCATATGACTAGTCTGTGCCTTTTGTCTCATTAGAAAAATCCAAGTACATCTACTTTTGTCATCAACGACTGTCAAAAAAATAGTGTGCCCTGCAAAGAGAAATCTCCTTATAGGGTCCCCAAACATCAATATGTAATAATTCAAAAAATCTTCCAGCTTTGGTATGACTTATGGGAAAAGCGTTTCTAACTTGCTTAGAAAGAGGACAAACTTCACATAAGAAATCTCCATTATTATCAAAATTGTTACAAACAGTAACATGTTTCATTACAGCATCAGATGGATGTCCTAGCCTTGTATGTCACAAACTTTTATCAACAAGATGTTTATTAAGAATACACACAATCTCACTCTCCGTATCTTCATGATCATAAGGATTACAAAAAACATTATGAAGTGGTTTAACACACAAAAAAGAATTCCTATCAAAGAAGTATAGGTTTGTAATGAATTTTCCCTTTGCTACTGCCTGTCCAATCCTCTGCTCCTATAACAAACAATATTCAGTGTAAAAGAAAGCATTCAAGGAAGAGTGTTTAGCTAATTCATTGATTGAAATAAGGTGATGGTTGAAGGTAGGCATAAAAAGAACATATTTCAAGGTCACATGATCATTTAAGACTATAACTCCTTTGTACTCAACATCATTTACCTCCCCATTAGGTAAAAATAACTTTGTTACTTTATCAACAGGCATCAATGAACAAAATAGATTCTTGTCTACATATATATGGGATGTCGCACCAGAATCCACTATCCAAGTTCTACATTTCTGAATAGACTTAAAAGCAGGATTCAAGACTGACATACCTGCAAATTGAGTCTGTATCATATTCAACTGATGAGATTCCCTAGATTATTGCTTTCCTTTTAGTAATTTTGTAAGCTCTTGCTGAATCAAAGCTGTGAGTGACTATGAGCAGCTTTGAATATCAATTCCCTTCTCTAAATCTTTCTCAACTACATTAACCATAGATACAAATTTCCCTTTCTTTTGCCCTTTTCCTGCACCCTCTCTTGAAGTAAATCACAAGTTAGTATAGAAATTACGTACAATATAAGATATACACAAGAAAGGGGGGTTGAATTGTGTATTCTTTTCGTGAATACAAATTCTTTAATTTTTCTTAATAAGAACTTCTCTGACTTGT
>JAOQMS010044470.1:0-10305 GCA_027563885.1 Erythroxylum longipes | reverse complement strand
CTAATAAAGCTATCCAAAAGTCTAGCCACTACTTAGTACAAAAGCTAACTATCTTGGAATTTGTCGAAATGCCTTGCAAGGATCACTGATCTTCTTGATCTACACCTGAGGAGTGGGAAAATATTGGATTGAGCTACACAGCTCAGTGGCTAATATATTTAAAGCCATTGGCAACAAGCCACACAATCAAACATATATATATATACACATTCATATAGGCATACGCTTCTTATCTCAATATAGAAATGACAATTCGACACTTACAATTCCAATTCACATTTCATAATTCAATACATCAACGCATAGTACATATTGGATATGATTTAACATCAAAGCATAATACATAACTTCATCAAAACTTAACACATCAAAGCAAATGCACAAACAAATGGCTCGAGGGTTCCGTGGAACAAAACAGAGAAACTGAAGTTTACTCCGTGAACAAAACGAGTCCACTTTTCGGATCCCGTGTGCCACAAGTGGGAAGCCGGGAGAAGGCTTATGTCAACGTGACTACGAAATGGTTCCTCTCTTGCCCAAACACAATCAATTTTCATGCTCAATTCAGTCAATCTCAAATTCATATTCTCAAGCTTTTCTTCTTTCCATTCAAATCAAAATGCCATGATACAAATCCAAGGCCATGATCATACTCACAATTCAATCATATCAAAATGTCATACATCTTGTAATGCATAATATAGAGCACATTATAGTGCATTTTCCACATCAAAGTAATTCACAATTTGGCAATTCAAGCATGTGCACACACATAGGCATATTGCTCATCACACAATAACTATAAATAAATTACCTACGTTGAATTCCTTACTTAGAAACTTGGTCAAGGATGTTCCTCCTCTAGCTCCTCTTGCCTTCTTTGATTCCCTTTTATCAAAGATAAGATTTCCACTCAATATTGGAAAAAATCCCAATTCAATAGGAATCCAAATTGAGAACCCAACAATCACATTCACTAAAAATTGATGCTGGAATACTTAAACCCCATGCATTTTCTAAGCTCTTTTAACCAAAACCCTTTCAAAAATCCAAAAGATTAAAATTGCTCTTAACTTGAATCTTCACCAAATAAAAAGATCTTTGGCTCAAATGAAAGCTCTTCACTTCCTCTTTCTTTTTCTCTTCTTGAACAACCTCAAAATCTCTCTTAAAGACTAAGAAAAGATGAAACCTAGCTTGTCTTCTTCCTTCTCTAAAAAAACGACTCTCTCTCTCCTCTCTCTCTTCTTTCACGTTTTTCACTCCTTTCTTTCCTTAAATTTCGTTTTCCCCCCTTCTTCAAAGCAAGACACTCCTTTCTTCTTCCAATTTTACCCTTAATGAGTGTTAAAAGTCATATTTGCCCTTCCTTTAATGCTTCTTGCTTTTTAACCTTAAGTAGCATGCCAAAATTGCCCTTACCCATTCTTACTACTTAAATCTAATTAACCAATGTAATAAAATCCTACTAATACAAAAAATTAATTAACTCCAATAATAATTCTGTCATGACCTTATAATTCATCCTAAGGCAAAAATTCAAATTCCATGCTTATTCTATAACTATCATGCTTAATTCGACAAAAATATTTCGAGGGCCAACACATATAACCAAGGTTGGAGAGACCATCCCAACCTAAATTATAGGGGAAATAGGTAATAGAACTACTTCCTGAATAGGCCATAAAGAGTGTAGTAATTCTAACTTAGACCTTAAGCCTCTTCTGCAAACCCGAATACATCTCCGGAATTCTTGGTTAAGTCCATTGCTACTAACACTCTAAAATTTTAGCAGGAAGTAAAATCAAGTATCCAAAACCTAGAAAGCTAAATGGGTAAGATGGCAATGGCAATCAACTGCCTAGAATTGCAAAGTGGAAGAAAGCTGTCATTTTAACCCGTGGTGAATTCAAAAAATGTCAGTGTTATAACTTTAAGGACTGGAAAGGAGCTTTAGGTTTCCAAGAGGACCCCACCGAGGATTGCCAATGAAGAAGAGTTTGAGAAGGAGTTAGAAAATGAAGAAAACCCCTCATCTAACACAAAGGTAAACTTCGAAAGCCCTAATATTATTAAGACTAATCCTCTAACTTTTACTAACAGATTAGTAAAACTGAGCAAAGAGGAAAAAAATAAGGAGATATTAGAGACTTTCCGAAAGGTATAAGTAAACATATCTTTGTTAGACGCAATGAAGCAAGTACCTAGGTACGCAAGATTCCTTAAGGAATTATGCACTAATAAAAAAAGCTAAGAGGTGATGGAAAGGTGATGATGGGTGATAATGTTTTTGTGATTTTTAAGAAGAATATACCTCTGAAATGTTGGGATCTAGGTATGTTCACTATCCCTTGTAAAATTGGTACCACTTTGATTGATAGAGCTATGTTAGATTTGAGAGCTTGAATCAATGTTATGCCTCGTTTAATTTATGCTTCCTTAAATCTAGGCCTTTTAAAAGAAAATAATGTTATTATACAATTAGTTGAATGCATTAATGTTTACCCTAATGGTGTAGATGAGGATGTTTTACTACATGTGAATAAGTTGACATTTCAAGTGGACTTTTATGTAGTTGATATGAATGACGAAAATTTGTACAATCCAATATCGATCTTGCTTGGGAGTCCAATTCTTAACACAGTTCAAACTAAGATAGATGTTTGTGAGCGCATCTCATAATGGAAATTAATGGGGAATTCATTAATTTTAACATTTTTGATGTAAAGAAACATCCTCAATATGACCATTCTGTTTTCTCTATTGATGTGATTGATCCTTTAGTGTAGGAAATGTTAAGTTGAGTTGTAGGGATCAATTAGAGATAGTCTTCAATGAGCACATAGAATCAAGAGCCACTAATGATTTTGAGTTGGGAGAACAATTGATTGAAATGGTATCCACCTTAAAATTATTAGAGAACTCTCCCAAAAGGTATGATATGGCTTCCATACAGTTACCTGATTCTTACTAGAGGTTATTACCTTCTGATATACAGGTACTTAATATAGAGACGAAACTATTGTCTGCCCACCTAAAGTACGCTTATTTGGGAGATAAACAGAGCTTACCAATCATTATTTCTACAATGTTAACTTTGAATCAAGAAGACAAATTGATTTAAATGTTGAGATCGAAAGCATTAGAAGGACATAAAATGGTTGATTGCAGACATTAAGGGAATAATCCCTTATATATGCATGCATTGGATTTTGTTGGAGAAGGATGCCAAGTCCACAAAGTAAGCTCAACTTAGGTTGAATCCTCTAATGTTGAAGTTCATGAAGAAGGAAGTGTTGAAGCTTCTCAATGCTTGGGTCATTTACGTAATCTCTGATAGTAGTGGATAAGTCTAGTTCAGGTGGCTCAAAGAATCTGGAATCACAATGGTGACTAAACAGAAAGGTGAGTTGGTCCCTACCCATATGAAAATTGAGTCACAAGTGTGTATTAATTATAGAAAATTGAATGTGGTGACTCGTAAAGACCATTTCCTCTTCCCCTTTATTGACTAAATGCTTGAGAGATTAAATGGCTATGTATATTACTATTTTTTAGATGGATTTTAAAGTTATCTTGAGATCTTAATTGCACTGGAAGATCAAGAAGAGACCACCCCCATATGCCCATTCGATACATTTGCTTACCGAAGAATGCCATTCAGATTATGCAATGCACCTGCCACTTTCAAAAGATGTATGGTGAGCATTTTCTTTGAGTATGTTGAGAAAATCATTGAGGTATTCATAAATGATTTTATCATTTATGGTTCTTCCTTTGATGAATGCCTAGAGTCTTGTTCTTATCTTGGAACAATGCATTGAAACTAACCTTGTGCTTAATTGTGAAAAATGTCATTTTATGGTAGCTCAAGGTATAGTTTTAGAGCATGTTATATCTTCCAGGGGTATAGAGGTAGATAAGTCTAAAATTGATCTCATTTCCTCTTTACCTTATCCCTCAAATGTGTAGGAAGTACGTTCTTTTCTTATCCATGCAAGTTTCTATCATAGATTCATTAAGTACTTTTTAAGGATAGCCTCATCATTATACAAGTTGTTACAACAAGATGTCTCCTTTGAGGTTGATGATAAATGCAAGGAGGCCTCTCACAAACTCAAGAAGCTCCTCATGTCCCCACCATTATTTTATCCTCCTAATTGGAGCCTCCCTTTTAAGATCATGCGTGATGCAAACGACTATGCAATAGGGACGATTCTAGGACAAAGAGTGGGCAAAGCTTTGTATGCCATCTATTATGCTTCAAAGACTATTAGTGCAGCTCAATTAAATTACTCTACAACCAAAAAAGAACTTTATTCTTTGGTTTTTGTTTTATAGAAATTTCGATCATATTTGCTAGGTGCTAAGGTTATGCTTTATTCTGATCATGTAGCTTTAAGGTACTTACTTACAAAGAAAGAAGCAAAACTAAGGTCGATCAGATGGAGTCTCCTCCTTCAAGAGTTCGACTTAGAGATAAGGGATAAGAAGGATGTAGAAAACATGGTTACTGATCACCTCAGCCGTTTGATTAGAAAGGAAGATGGAAACCCTTTAAGAGAGACATTTCTAGATGAAAAACTATTTTATATTGATTTGACACTTCTAGGATATGTAGATATCATGAATATTTTAGTTACTAATAAATTACCTATTAGTTTGTCAATATCTTAGAGGGATAAATTAAATAATGAAGTGAAATAATGCGTTTAGTATGATCCATATCTGTGGAGGCATTGTGCAGATTAAGTCATAAGGAGGTGTGTGCCTGAAAACAAGACCCCCTTTAATCTTAGTCTTCTATAATTCATATGTGTGTGGAGGAAATTTTGTAGTAAAGAGGGCTTCCCATAAAGTATTGGAAAGTGGCGTTTATTGGCCCTCATTGTTTAAAGATGCATATATCTTTTGTAAGTCATGTGAGAGTTTCAATTAGGTAACTTGTCCCTTATGAATTAAATGCCACAAACTCCCACTCTTTTATGTGAAATTTTTTACATTTAGGTATTGATTTCATGGGACCTTTTCCTCCATCTTTTTGTTTTAACTATACATCGCTTATGGTTGATTATGTTTCCAGATGGGTGGAAGCTAAAGCCATTAAAACTAATTATGCCAAAGTTGTTAAAGCTTTTGTCAAATCTATCATCCTTTCTTAGTTTAGGATGCCAGAGACAATAATAAGTGATAGAATAACCCATTTTTGGAATAAGTTAATGGAAACACTGTTTAAAAAATCACATTATATAGAAGGTTTCCACTTCTTACCATCCCTAGACTAATGTCCAAGCTAAAGTGTCTAATTGAGAAATTAAGTCTATCCTAAAGAAAAAAGTTCAGTTCAATAAAAAGGATTGGAGCGTGAGGCTGGAAGATGTATTATGGGCTTATATAAAAACTTATAAGACACCAATTGGGATGTCTCTATATAGGCTAGTGTTCGAGAAGTCATGTCATATTCTTGTAGAGCTGCAACACAAGGCGTATTAGGGTAGAAACCACTATAATATGAATTTTGATGACTCGGGAGTGCATAGAAAATTGCAATTGCAAGAGTTGGAGGAGATTCGTAATGACTCCTATCAAAATGCAATGATATATGAAGAAAAGACGAAGGCTTTTCATGCCAAGATGATCTTGAGGAAAAGCTTCATTGTGGGTCAGAAAGTGCTTCTCTATCACTCCAGACTCAAATTATTCCCAGGTAAGTTGCGTTCTCGTTGGATTGGTATATTTGTTGTTACTCACATGATTCCTTATAGTGCAGTAGAGATACAATGTTTGAAAATAGAAAAGACATTCAAAGTAATGATCATCACCTGAAACCATATTATGAGGGCTTCCAAATGGAGAATATGGAAGTGTTGATGCTTGAAGATGTAAACAAAGTCACTTAATGAGAGCAACATGGAGTCGAGCCAGTGATGTGAAACAAAGGCGTTGCTTGGGAGGTGACATAAGGGAAGTTCATTTCTTTTCATTTACATTCTCACATTTGTAATTTATGTTGAATGTTCCATTTCTTACATTTGACGTTACATTGGGGACAATATAAGTTTTAAGTGAGGGGGTGGGGACCTTAGTTTTCATGCACATTTTAAGCTTGTTTGTTGCTTATATGTGTTTCTTAGGTGTTTCAAACAAACAAACAAAAATTTTATCTTTTTTTAAAATTTCTTTTAAGACTATATAGTCATAATTAAAGAGTGAATTGGCTAGAGAAATTCATGGCAATATGAGCATGTACTTTTAATTTTATGATTGGTCAATATACATTATCTTTAAAGGAGCAGTGAGTAATGCTAGACATAAGCTAGTGAGATTTTGAGCCTTTATAGACTGACATATCCATATTAGTCTCATTGCTTTTTTGTTTATGTGTGACTTTCATGACATGTTCATCTAAATTTTACTTTGATTTTCTATTCAAGACCACATTTTTATCACATGCGTTAATATGGAAATGATATAGCTATTCTTTGTTTCGTAACCTACATTAGCCCAATAGCCCACCTATTGATATGAATTTTCCTTTTGATAAGGCCCCTTGAGCTTTATTTTCCTTTTCTTTTCTAGCTAACCACATTATATGGCTTAAACCTCACCAATGTCTTACCCAAGCCTTAAAGTTAGTGAAGCATTTGTTAATTGTTGATGATTGTGGATGCACAAAAGTATAAGTTTAGGGGTGTGCATATGTGTGGGTTAGTTATAATTGTTAGGATGTCAATTTATGTCCTATCAATGAGTTCCAATGTTGATGTAGCTTCTTTAAATTTTTTTTGAAAAAATAAAAATAATAAAGAAAAAGAGAAAAGAAAAGAAAAGAAAAGAAAGAAAAATATGTTTGAATAAAAGTATTGAGTAAATGCATTTGTTTTGGAAAGTTATTCATGATCAGTTTTTCCTCCTAAAGTTGTATGAAATGGGTGATTTAAGTATAAAACATATGAGGTAGATGTTGTCTTGAAGGATCATTACTTGTGATTATAATGTATTGTTTGTTATTAATTATATATTGATTCATTCTAATTAGTTATGCTTCATGTGGCTTATGGTGTGAGGACTTGAATCTAAGATGTGGAACATAGTTTTTGCATTCATCGTAACTGATGGTACCCAGTTTTAAGTGAATGTTAGTTTTTGCTCCTAATATTCCATTGAGTGTCTTCTTGTTTCACTAGCTTTGATGGCTTTTGCACTACACTATCCAAATACATCTCACCTTAATTTCCCACATTACAACCTTAAAAAGTCCTTTGATTCATGATTATGCATCTGAATCCTAGCGATGGAGAAATGAAATGATATGCAAAGTCATGGAATGTCATAATTATGAATGGTGTTTGAGTGTACCTATGGATCATTGTTATTTGCACACACTTTGTCCAAGTCTACCATTAGATTTCTCAGTTTCTAAAGGTGATGACTATTGATTGATTATGAGTTGAGGCATTCAATGTTGAGTTTTTGCTATGATTTTGAAAGTTAATTCTCTTTAATTATGGCTATCTATTCTTAGGGAATATAGAAAATAAGTGTTTTGGTTTGTGATTTTGATTTTGTTATTTTTCCTGAGGACGATCAAAGGCTAAGTTGGGAGAACTTAATGTGTGCTTGATTGTTTACATATTTAATTCTTAACACTTAGTGATTATTGTTGTGAACTGCTTAAGATACTCAATTTAGTTCCTATTTAATTTTATAAAGGTACAATTTGGAAGCATAAAAGGTAAAATGAGTTAAGAGCACATTCTTTGAGCCAACATTTTGATTTTCAAACTCAATTACCTTTATAGAATAAGAAAAAGATGGATTAGCATAAGGAAGTGACAATTATGGTTGCTACCAACATCATAGCTACTAATAAACCTCACAAGGTAGTAGATAAGCAAGATGATGGACAAATAATCAAAATCATTATAGAGGAGGGGATCGAACAAACAAATCACAATAGCATTTTCAATTAGAACTGTAAATAAAACTTCAAAATAAATGAACGATACAAAACATGAGTTTAAACCTGTAATTAGGAGAAAATCAAATAAGAAGAAGAAGGCTCCATCTATCAAGGTAATATCGTGAATATCTTAGCATGGAATGTTAGAGGAGCAAATTCTCGTAATAAAAAAAATTTTCATTGTAAGTATGATTATACAAAATCAAGTTATAATAGCTTGGAATTTTGTAATGTCGCATAAAATAAGATAATTGCAACCTTCTTATATATTTTCCTAATCAATAGAGAGAAATCATAAACTGAAGTCATTTTCTTAATGGTAGAATTATGGTCATTTACGACCCATTTTAGATCATATTATGCACCTAAAGGTGTTTTTTAGGAACTTAGGATAGACACTATTCATTTCATTCATCTATTCTCAAAATAACTCTTATCAAAAAGCCTTTCTATGGAATCAAATATTGGATACAACTGTAAAAAACACTAATCCTTTGATCATAACTAGGGATTTCAGTTTAATTCTCAAAGTTTATAAAGCCAAAGGAAGCAGATCTATTAGAAATTGTTTTTTTAAATTGAGGAATCGTGTAGATGATGCTTAGTAATTTGATATTCCTTCTGCAAGAAATTTCTTCACCTTGTGTAATAAGCAATCAGGAGCAAATTTCATTATAAAGAAATTGGGTTATAGACATGCAAATCTTCAATGGCTTATAGCTTTCCCGAGCTGCTTCTCCACTTAATCCTACAACAATCTCTTAGACCACTCACCCATTCTTACTCAAACAATTTCTACAAGTACTAAAGTGTCCTTTAGATTCAATGACTCTTTAACTGATTTACCAAGATTTGATCAACATATATAGAATGCTTTAAGAGTAAGTTTCAAATGCTCCAAGCATTTATACCAAGAAATTACATATTATCAAGTAGGAAATAATGCAATTATTTGGGGAAAACATTGGAAATACTCGTTACCTCCTAAACACTGCTAGAAAAAATCTGAAGAGAGCTCAATAGGATGTCTACAACAATTCTTTATTTACACAACTACAATAAATAGAGAAGACTTCCATACATGATTTTTCCAAGGCTTTAGCATATTATCTTTCCCTTATGGGGCAAAAATCTTGTATGGAATCTATGGTGCATATGGAGGGGAAGGGATATATGGAGTTTCCCCTTTCTTCTTTTGTTTCTTGTCCTTTTTCTCTTAGCCTTCTCCTTAATTGGATTATACTTTCTTTTTAGTTGGTTCTTCCAACTCTTTTCCACTTCTAAGTCTGATGACCTTTAGTTGCTTCATTGGATTAGACTATGTGTTGCTCAAGAGACTCCCTACACTTTGTGTAGGTAATGTATTGGCTAATTGGCTCACTTGAACCTCCAAATTATTGATGGAAGATGCATGGTTCTTTGTAATTTGATCAAACTTGGTTTCCATCCTCCTTTTGTTCTCATTATGGCTTGTGAATTTGGAATTCAACATATCCATTAACTTATCCATCTTTGATTATAAAGAACTGAGCTTATTTTGGTGGACCTTAAGAATTATTAGACCAAAAAAACTTTGGGTGGTTATTCACCCAAGATTATACGTATTGGATTAGGGGTTATTAACACCTTGACCATATTGTGCTCCCATGAAGTTGAGTTGTTACAAATTATGGGTTTCTACTATGAAGTAATCAGCTGACACAAGACTTTCTTGTCTATATAATTTGCATCTATAATGAATTTCCTTAAGTGGGCTGAAAGAAATGGCTATTAGGCTATTCAATTGTTTGACTAAGTTTACTACTTTAGTTTATAACACTGTCACTTAATCCACAGTAGGCACTCTCTTCTAATCTCTAAAGGTTGGAGACAATTTTTGTTCTCCGTCACTTCTGACAAATCATGTGCGGCTTCAGCTATTTTCCTCATTAACAAACTACCAACTACTACATCTATAGTGCCTCGCGTGGGCAAATTCACTCCATTATAGAAAGTTTGCAAAAGGAACTCTTTGGGCAAGTTATGATTAGGACAACTCCTTTACAAATCTTTAAGTCTCTCCCAAGCATCATATGAAGACTCCCTTTCACCTTGCCAAAAATTGATAGTCTCCTTTATGAGCCTAGTGGGTCTTCTTTAGGGGGAAATATTTAGCCAAAAAGGCTTACACCAACTACTCTTATGTTGTGATAGTCTCTATGTTGAGAGAGTTTAACCATACCTTGGCTCAATCTTTAAGTGTAAATGGAAAGTGTTGGCCTCCTGAATTTTTTTTCGTTAAATTAAGCATAATAGTTTATGGAATAAATGCATAGGAATGAATTGAGGGCATTTTTGGCATG
>JAOQMS010044469.1:0-10306 GCA_027563885.1 Erythroxylum longipes | reverse complement strand
CTCATTTTCTTCTCATGTCTTCTTGCCATAACTATTATGCTTATGTTAATGAAGAGAATTTTCATGGGGGCCGACAGTCTATGCTAGCTTGACGGAATACCGATACCATTACGGAACTGAAAGATGAGGGGCATAATAGGCTCACGAGTCAACAGGAAATTGCTGAACACATTAGGGAGTTCTTTTTCAAACTCATGAGTAATACCGAAAGTGAAAGGGGAGTTTTTGGGGTTAAAGATATTTTTGAGTATCGTCCATGCCAAAGCAGACTGGAGATGTTGAATGCTCCTTTTGCAGCCCAACAAGTCAAGGAGGCTTTGTTTCGGTTAGGTAGTTCAAAAGCTCCTGGTCCTGATGGATATTCTGCTGGATTTTTTCAAAAGACTTGGAACATCACCGACCAGCTTTTAACGAAAGTGGTGTTAGAGTTTTTTTTGACTGGTAAGCTCCTGAAAGAGATCAATCATACTTATATGTGTTTGATTCCTAAGAAGGAGAGACCAGAAACAAGTTTGGATTATCGTCCTATTTCGTATTGCATTACGATGTATAAAATAATAGCATCTCTTTTGGCTAACAAACAGATTGAAAGTAGTGCTGGCAGAGGTGCTAAACAAAGCCCAAAGGGCATTTCTTCCTTCACGTAGTATTGGAGATAATATATTGATGCCACAAGAGTTATTGGGAGAATATCATACTGGGAAAAAGAGTAATAGTTGTGCAGTAAAGATTGATTTGTATAAAGCTTATGATACGTTAGGTTGGGGATATCTGAAGGATTGTTTGGAAGGGATTGGTATGCCTCCGCGATATTGTCATTGGATACTTCAATGCATCCAAACTATGTCAATGAGTGTTTTAATAAATGGGATTCCTACTAAACCATTTCTCATCACTAGAGGGATTAGGCAAGGGGACCCTTTTCCCCTTACTTATTCACTCTGGCGATGAAGGGACTTTCAAGACTATTAACTCGAATGGTGGATTGTAATGGGCTATTTCAGTATTATTATAAATGTAGTGAACTGAAGATATCATACCTACTGTATGCAGATGATGTGATATTACCGTACAAGGCCGAACCATATGTGATTTTGATGATGATGAATTTGATGCACACCTTTTTTGGGTGGTCGGGGATGAAGGTAAATATACAGAAGAGTGGAATCTTTGTGTCTTCAGATGTACAGAACCTGGAGTGGATTACTACTTTGGTGGGGTTGTCTATTTAAGAAACACCGTTCAGGTATTTGGGAGTTTTGATCACTTCGGGTAAACCTAAATATTCTGATTTCTTAACATTGTTGGAAAAATTGAAAAGTCGTATTAATGCTTGGCAAAATTGCTTCTTATCACATGCTGCTAGAGTTACTCTTATTATTTCGGTATTGAACAGTATGTATGTTCATTGATCTATTTATGTGGTAATTCCAAAAAGGGTAATCAAGGATATGAAGAGGATAATAAAATTGTTCTTATAAAATGTTAAGCATGATAGTTGCAAGGGAGCAAAGATCAAATGGAGTGAACTAGTAGTGCCAAAAACACAAAGGGGCTTAGATATTATTCCTATAACACAAATGCAAAAGGTCTTATTGATGAAGAGAATATGGAGATTATTTGATGATAAAGAAGCGATGTGGGTCAAGTGGGTCCAATATATCGCCTTAATGGGCAAAGCTTTTGGTAACTTCAGTTGAGATATGATCATTCTTGGATGTTTAACAGCTTGTTGAATCTTAGAGACATGATATATCCTTTTATTAAATGTAGGGTTGGGAATGGAGAGGATACTTATTTTTGGTTTGATAATTGGAATGATTTCAGTCCATTATGGTTGCGTAATGATCTATAAGGTTTGAGAAATAGAATTCCTAAGGAAGCTAAGGTGGCATGGCTTTATCGGGAGAGGGTAAGGATAAATAGCTGCCGGTTTTGTTAGTTAATTGATAGCTATGTAAATGGAGTGCAACTTGGTACACAAACGGATACAATGATATGGGTAGCACATCATGGTGGTGAGTTTACGAACAAATTAGCACATGGCATAGTGAGAGTTCCTCATGATGATGTCCTATGGGCTGAATTAGTATGGAAGCAGGTATTAAGTTCTAAGGCTACTTTTTGCTTGTGGTTGACTATCGAAAATAGGCTGAGTGCTAAAGACCAATGGTTTGGTAGCTATAACCCCCCTTTTTTTTCTATAAACATGTTAATGAGGGTAGGAATCACTTGTTTTTGAATGTGAATATACCAAAGTGGTGTGGAGTAGAATATTACATATGATAGGGATTCCAAGTTTCTCTTTTGAATGGAATGAGGTGTTGAATGATATGATAAGGTTTTTAAGCCCTGGGCAGTGTGACAATATCATTGTCAAGACATTATTTCAGAATCACATATGGAGGGAGAGGAATCGACGCATATATCAAGAAGTGGAGCAACATAAGTATGAGCTTGCTACTGCAATAGTTAACTTGATTAGGGAGTTAATCATAGATAATGGGAAACAAGAAGACAATATTAGACAGGAAATCAGATTGTTGTGGTCATTGTAGATGGTTTTAATGTGATTTCGGATGTATGCTTTCAGTAGTATTACTAGTTGTAGGAGTGATTTTGGTCTTTTCCTTGTAAATGATTGTATATAATTTTCTAGCTTTAGTAATATATTACTTTTAATTTTAAAAAATGTCAAAAAGAGATTCGAGCAGTAGCTGAATCTCTTTTTATCTATGGAGAGTGAAAAATAGTTAGATTGCACTAGCGTAAAGATGGGTATGATTATGATATCTCTAAATAGATATTAGTTGTTATACACATAACACCAAATACTCTCTCAATTGTGATGTAAATAGAATAATATCTTTCAAACTCTTCGTTTCACTATAACAAAGTGTATAACCCTAGTCACTCTAGTTTCTAATTTCATAAAATTGCTTTTATCACTTATCATATGGTTGTTAACCAGATTATTAAGGTATTATGTATTCGTTTTACCTTTAAGTTCACACTACAATAAACAGGAGTTTTGGTTATATTTTCTTTTGTTATGTATAAAGGGAATTGAAGCTTTTACATCACTCTTAAGATCCCATAAGACCTAACATGACGTCAATGAAGTCCTTGGTTTGACTTTGATCTGTATTCCTGATATGTTCTTCTAAGATATTCTTAAAGAACTCATTAAACACTTTGGCAACAACCTTCATATGCTTTCTCAGGCCCTGAAGATCAAGCTATGCAATCAGTGGAATATAATCTCCCAAGTTAGGAGTGGTTGTGAGCTTTGTAAGCTCACAACAATAGCATTGAACCCTCTCTCATCAAACTCATTGTCTGAATATTTCTTTCCAAAACCATCAAGAAACTCATATCAGCACTAAGAGAGTAGATTTTGGTTCTAAGATTCACGACCAAATGCCTGCAATAAGAGGCCTCTTTGATGGACTGAACCATGAGGTCAAGAACTTGTTTTCTCGAGGACTTCAAGGAATTTACTTTAAGTCTATTAAGGAACTTGAGAATGCAAAGCTTGCGCATGTTTCGCCAATAAGAGCCATAAGGACCAAATCAAAGGTTCTTCTGGTTATGGTACATGTACTTTGAAGTCTTGAGATGTGGTCTGTTTGCAAAGACATGATCATGAGTCTTCAAAACCAGCTCAGCTGCTTCAGGTGAAGATATGACAGTTGTTGGAGCCAAACCTAAACGCATATGCATGATGGCGTCGTACTTTTGAGCCAATCCATGCAAACTTTGGTGAGGGTTCTTGCCTAACAAATGGAAGCTACCAACTATCAGCAACCCTCTTGGACTAGGAGGCAATTTTATGTGCATGTTCTTGTCAATACTTAGCGTTGCCTTCAAGAAGAAGAAAACTATAATCAAGGTAAGAATTGCTGATAAAAACCAAACCATGCTGAGATATTTTGTGCCCTAGTTTGTTCTTGGATTGAGTGTGTTAAGACTCAACCAATGCGCAAAATCTGGGATATCTTTCTATTTTGGATAGTCAACAATTATTAAGTTTCATCGATTTGCTTCTAGATTTATTCCTATTTATTTAGGGATGCAAATAAGCACTAATAATGTATATGCTTTAATTTAGGATCTAAATTAGTCATTGTATTATATATATTCCTTTTGTTATAAAAAAATACGTAGAAATACATTCTCTTTTCATGGTATCAAAGCATCACGCTCCTAAACCTCTTGTTTTCTTCTCCTCACGTACAAGAAATTGTCCTATTTTCCTTTGCCAATACACATGGCAGAAAAAGGCACAAAAGTAACCCAAGACTCAGCCAAGCCTAAGGCTAAGTTGAATAATCCAAAATGGTCCTTTTTACCTTCATCATTCTGGCCAACCTGGGCTTGTACTCGTTACATAGCCACTAAATGAAGAAAATTACAGCAACTGGAGTTGTGCTATACTCATGGATCTCAACATTAAAAATAAAGAAGGTTTTGTCAATAGCACCATCAAACTGCCGCTAAACACTTCCATCATAGAATTCCAACTATGGGAAGGGATGCAATAATCTTGTAAAAGCATGGCTTTTTAATTCAATCTCACAGGATATTGGAACAAGCATAATATACAATGATAGTGCTTATGAAATCTGGTTCGATTTAAAAGATCATTTTTCACGCACTAACAGTGTTCATCTTTTTCATGTTGAAGAAGCCATTCATGATTGCAAACAGGACAACATGACTATTAGGGCTTACTACACAAAGCTAAAAGGCCTTTGGGATGAACGTGATGCACTGTGTTGTATTCCAATGTGCACCTGTGGCACTATGAAGGAAGTTTTTGAGTTCCAACAAAATCAAAAGACCATGAAATTCCTCATAGGACTTAATGAAGTCTACGTTGCTGTTCTAGGACAAATTCTACACATGAATCCACTTCCTATGGTCGACAAAGCTCATTCCCTCATTCTCTAGGATAAGAAGTAGCAAGGAATATTGAAGGGAGGCACACCACTGCCTGAAGCTTTAGCTTTTACTGTGAAGAACAATTCACGAAACTCTGAGAAGAATTTCAAACTAAAAAATGCTCAATTGAAATATGGAACTTGTGACAAAATTGGGCATACTTCAGAGACATGCTGAGCACATCTCAGATGTGATTATTGCAGTTGGCAAGGCCACACCATTGATGTCTGTTGAAAGTTGCAAAAGATGAACTCTACAGGCAACAAATCTGATCAATAAGAGTGTAGGAATTATTCCTCCAAGGCCAATAATATAGATGCCAATACACCAACAACCTCTACACCATTCACTCTTACAACAGAACAATACCAGAACCTCATGACACTACTTGCTGGGGATAAGTCCAATTTTATGGTCAACCATGTCGATAGTGCATCCGCCATGAGTAATCTCTCAAGTACAACCTTTTGTGCTTCTGTTATTGACAAAGAAATGTGTTGGATACTTGACACAGGAGCCACAGATCACACGGTTTGCTCTGTTAATTCATTAACCACAAACTCTCGTGGCACCAACCGAATTGTGCATCTACCCAATGGATCCATCGTCTCTGTCACGCACATAGGCATCATTCATTTCACTGATTTTGTATTGCATGATGTGCTATGTGTCCCTTCATTTAAATTAAACCTGATTTCTATTAGTAAGCTTGTTCATAATTCCTACTATTTTTCCATATTCACTAATAGTACTTGTATAATATAGGAACAACGATCGGGGAAGATGATTGGGACGAGAATTGAGCGAGGAGGACTATACTCCACGGATTGCCAAATGCAACACAACCACCACACCGACCTCTTGTTCCTCGAGACTTTGGCATCAATGCCTTGGTCATTTGTCAAATAAGACTTTTCGTTTACTTTCTCATTCAATTACAAACATCAAATTTTACAATATTTCTGATTGCTCAATTTTCCCATTAGCTAAACAAACTCGTTCTCCATTTCCATTAAGTTATATTTCCACTAAAACACCTTTTGAGTTAATTCATGTTGATATCTGGGGAGGGTACAATATTCCTACAATTACTAAGGCACAATATTTTCCCACAATCATTGATGATTACACTCGTTGCACATAGGTTTATTTAATGCATCATAAATCAAATGCTTCGACACATATCACCACATTCATCAGCTTTGTTGAAACACCATTTTCCTTGAAAGTTAAATTTCTTCGTAGCGATATTGGTCCTGAATTTACAATGAAATTCTTTTATTTACATAAAGGTATCATTCATCAAACTAGTTGCGTCTCCACTCCACAACAAAATGGAGTAGCTGAGAGAAAACACCGTCACCTCCTTAACGTAGCACGAGCCTTATTATTCTGAGCCAATCTTCCTAAGAAATTTTGTGGAGATGCTATCTTGACTGCTACATATCTCATCAACTGAACTCCCACACCTCTCTTTTAAGGGAAAACACCTTTTGAAATGCATTTTCACACCCTATATATGATCATTTACGAGTATTTGGTTGCTTGTGTTTTGCCTCAACACATCATCACCGTCTCACTAAATTTGATGCCAAAGCCACTCGATGTCTTTTCTTGGGCTATCCACAGGGTTTATGATCTCTCAACTGGTAAAGTATTTGTCTCATGTAATGTCATTTTTCATAAGAATATTTTTCCTTCACCATCTTCCGTTGCAGATTCACATCCAATACCTTATCATTCATCAACATATGATGATGAAAACTCCACTGCATATTTTCCTTCCAACATTGAAGTGTTACAACTCGACCATCTCTCTCAAGAAGAATCTCCTTCCCATTCCAACAACGAAGCTCCTTCTCAAGCCATTCCTTTACCTACAAATCCTCGATCCATTGATCAACTTTCTTTAACCGTGGCTACTAATCCACAAATTTCTCCTTTACAACTAACATGGACGACAACAACATGTACTTATCTCCGTGAGTATCATGTTGGTATTTCTCTTCCTTCATAAAACGTCCCAGCATCTAACTCAATCTCGGTCCAAGCTACAGGTATCACCTACTCCTTATCTAACATTCTTTCATATAATAGATTATCTCCCAAATACCATGCCTTCACCATTTCCCTTTTAATCGAAAAAGAACCATCCTCTTTCGCATGGGCAGTTTGTGACCCTAAATGGCTTCTCACTATATAACAAGAACTTGTTGCTCTAAAAGCCAATGGCATATGGTCTTTAGAGCCATTACCTCCTTGGGAAAAGTTGTTTGGGTGCAAATGGGTATACAGATCAAACTCCACTCTGATGACACTATGGAACATTATAAAGCCAGATTGGTAGTAAAATGCTACAACCAAGTCGAAGGCTTAGACTATCGTGAGACTTTTGCTCCCGTTGCAAAGCTTATGACATTTCATCTTCTCCTTGTCGTGGCCTCAACTCAATGCTGACATCTTTACCAACTCGATGTCAATAATGCCTTCTTACATGAAGATCTTAATGAAGATGTTTACATGTCTTTACCTCCTGGTTTCGGAAGAAAGGGGGAGACACGAGTTTGTAAAATTCACAAATCACTGTACGACCTCAAACAAGTTTCGTGTCAGTAGTTCATCAAACTCTCCACTGCTCTAAAAAAAGCCAACTACAAGCAATCAAAGGCTAATTATTCCTTGTTCATTCAATCCCAGAATGGTAATTTCACTTCTCTCCTCATTTATGTAGATGATGTTATCTTAGCAAGAAACAATATACAAGACATTGAAGATACCAAGTTATTCTTGAAAAATCAATTTAAGTTGAAGGATCTTAGACAATTAAAGTATTTTCCAGGTACAGAAGTTGCACGATCTAACAAAGGCATTGCTCTTTCACAACGAAAATATGCTCTCGAGATCTTTGAAGATGTTGGATATCTTGGTGTGAAACCAGCCTCCTTTCCTATGGAACAAAACTTATCCCTTAGTAAGTTTAAAGGTGATTGCATTAGTGATTCATCTTCATACCGAAGGCTTGTTGGGTGGTTAATTTACTTGACTATCACACGACCTGACATGGCATATGCAGTTCATGTTTTAAGTCAATTTATGGACAAGCCATGAGTACCACATTTAGAAGCAACCCATCATGTCTTACGATATGTGAAACAAACACCAGGAGAAGGAATCTTTCTTTCTACAGAAAGTTCAATTCAATTGAATGACTTTTGTGATGTAGATTGGGCTAGGTGTTATGACACTCGTCAATTAGTTACAGGGTATTGTATATTCCTTGACAATTCATTAACTTTTTGAAAACTAAGAAGTAAACAACAGTATCACGGTCTAGCACAGAAGCTGAATATTCATCTATGGCCGCAACCTGTTGTGAAATTACATGGATAAGAACCGTCCGACAAGATTTGAGCATCAAGCATTCATATCCTGCTAATCTATAGTGTGACAACCGGGCAACACTTCATATTGCTTCAAACCCAATGAAAGAACAAAGCATATAGAAATTGACCGTCATCTTATACTAGAAAAGATCCAAGAAGGAATGATCAAGATGACTCATGTACCCACATCACAACAGCCAGCTGATATTTTCACAAAGCCATTGAGTTCTTTACAATTCTCGACTCTACTAAGCAAATTAGGAATTATTAATATACATTCCAAACTTGAGAGAAAGTGTTAAGAGTCAACTAATGCACAAAATTTGGGATATCTTTCTATTTTGGAGAGTCAATAATTGTTAATTGTCATTGATTTGCTTCCAGATTTATTCCAATTTATTTAGGGATGTAAATAGACACTAATAATGTACATACTTTAATTTAGGACCTAAATTAGTCATTGTATTATATATATTCCTTTTGTTATCAAAAATAAAAATAAAAATATATTCTCTTTTCAGAGTGGACACTAATGGTAGCGGACTCCAGCTTACATAAAGAGATGAAAAGTGCGGGAACTACAAAACATATACCAGTCGATGTCATTATCGTGTATGGGACGTAAGGCTTGTTCATAAAAACATGGTTTTGTGGATTGGAAATGATCAAAACATGCTCTTTTAAGAACTTATATTTATTATTTTTGAATTTTATTAAAAATCATCAAAATAATTATTAAGAATCCGTAATAATTTATAAATTAAAATTCCTGAATAAATTATAATTTAATTATTATAATTTATTAATCCTTTTTAATGTTTGCTTTATTTCAAATTAAAACTAAAAATATAATTGGTATCAATTAAGCTGATAATAAGTGATAAAAGCAATTTTATAAAGCAAACATTAAAAAGGAGCCTTATAATTAAATTTATTAATCCTTTTTAATGTTTGCTTTATTTCAAAACTAAAAATATAATTGGTATTAATTAAGCTCATAATAAGTGATAAAAGCAATTTTATAAAGCAAACATTAAAAAGGAGCTTAATAATCTGGTTAACAATCACATAATAAGCGATAAAGCAATTTTATAAACTTAGATACCAAAGTGACAAAGGTCATATACTGTTGTGATTATATAACGGTGAATACCAAACAATGGTGCAATTTTGCTTAGGAATAAAAAATATATAGGTGTTCATAAGCTCCTTTTTAATGTTTGCTTTATTTCAAAACTAAAATATAATTTTAAGCATTGGTTTAAAAATTTTAAATAGAAAGTCACACTCTTTAACTTTATTAATTTTATTGTCAATGTAATTATGATAGCAATATGATGTTTTTATTTAACTTGAATACTACCGAGACTATGTGTTTGGAAACTGGTGCCAACAATCGTTTATGAATATGGTAGAATAGGTATATGAGCGCTTGAATTTTAAAGGACTCATTGCTTTTAAAGAGAAGAGGATAGTGAGAGGCATTCCAAGTATAAATCATCTTAAGCATCTATGTGAGACAACAAACAGTCAAGAAAAAACTTTTCAAAACAATCAATTTCAAGAGTTATTAATCCATCTCAATTTGTTTATGTAGATATTTAATTTGTTGCTCCACCAACCCTCTATTAAAAAAAAGTTTTTATTTTATTCTTCTCAATGATGAATATAATAAAAAATCATTAGTAAAACTTTTAAATTACAAGTTTGATAATTTTGATCAGGGATGGCAATTTTTGGCCCATGGACTTAAATTTAGTTGTTTTTAATGGGCTGGCCCATGGGCCAAGCTCAGGCCCAAACAAACTCGAGATCCAATTATTCTAAATAAAACAACATCGTTTTATTTAGAAGAATTAGGTCTCGGGTAAGCTTGGGTCTGGGCAACCCAGACGTTAATCTAATTTAAAAAATAAATTATTTTCTATTTTTAATTTTTAAAAAATTATTTTAAAAATTTTGGTGGGGGGCTGGCCCAT
>JAOQMS010044468.1:0-10307 GCA_027563885.1 Erythroxylum longipes | reverse complement strand
GATGGAAATGAGGAATAGACTTTTAACCATGGACAGAGTGAAAACCTTAGTTGTTATCAACCCCCAATGTATTATATGTTTTAATAAACCAAAGACAAGTGACTATCTGTTTTATAGTGCTCGTACAATAGAGGACTTTAAGATAGGATCCATAATGCATGTAATTTCAACACATGTGATAAAGGATAGGAAGAAATAATAAGCATGTTGCAACTCTATGTTAAAAGGCAACATCAAGCTTCTCAAATTGGGTTTTTGTACTAGGGTATATGAAGTGTGGCAAGAAAGGAACATTTACGCAATAGCAAATGGGCATGACTAGCTTTCATATGATTATAATGGCAAGGATTAAGGAACACTTCATGCTATGCTTGGGGAAGGAGAAAGTAACCAACATTATGGCTCCCAGATGGAAACTTAACTAAATGTAGCTTGGAACCTTATGATTGAAGATCTACGTAGCTAGGATGATAGTTCCATTTAGTTGGATTGATTGCATAGACAACTGTAATAGCTCGAACTACTTTGGTACACTTATTACTTTTGGTGCTTGTAATATCCTTTATATGTATTACTAGCACTACTCCTTTTATATTTTGTAAGGCTTTATGTCATTTTTTGAATATATTAATTTAATTTTAAAAAACTATTATGTTGCATGATTCTCAAAATGAGATTATTATCCCCGAGTAAAAACTATATGTTGCTTAATATAAATTGTACTATATTTTTTTCATTATTACATTCAAGTGAAAAAATAAACTTCATCCATTACAGATATGTAAGACGTACTCTTTTGAATGTAAAAATATTAAATGAATAAAAAATAAACTATTAAGTTTTTTAGGATATTAAATATGTAAGTATATAAATGTAAGAAATGTATATCTTTCAAATATTACTAATTTATACACTACAAAAGTTCTAAATTTAAGATTACAACATCTTTTCCTTTCAATTCCTATTACTTTTCTTATTCTCATGAAATTTCTTTTTTTCCCCAGCATATCAATTCAAGTTTCCCATTTTTAAAAGAATGCGACTAATTATAAACATATTCTTTCAATAAATATATTTTTGCCTGCTTTTCAGTATATGCCTTACAAGTTTATACGTACATATGTCAAGCTACCTACTAATGAATACCATGATAATTAAGTGAATGATTAAACGTGATTTCTAAACACTCACATGGACGTATTGATATTTTTGAGTTTGTGGTCCCATTTTTCTCGCAACCTTTTGGTTATCTTTTATCATTTTATTTACTTCTTAAAAATAAATATAGTTATACTTTTTATTGTTAATAAATATACTGAATAAATATAAAAATTAAAATATCTTTACTAATTTATTTGGTAATTGATCTTTACCTAACATAAAAGTTTTACTGATCGTTATCAAGCATAATATATTTTTTTTAATTAAAATTAAAATGTATTTTCATATATATCATCTAGTACCTAATTTTAATGAAAATACTAATTTCATAAAAATTATTTTATGACAAATAACAAGTATAAAATCAGTTAATTTCTATTTAACATATATAGTAAATATAATTATTTGATCTCTGAAATTATTAGCAATTATATTCTATTTTCAAAATATTTATATTATAATAATAAATTAAGTAATAATAATTAGTTTATAGTTATTATATGAAAATTTGTGTAAAAATAAATTCATTATTTTTTATTATAACTAATAGTTAGATAAATAGAACAAGTTTTAGTTATCGAATTATCTTAAAATAAATTTTAATTTGAAAGTAATATGTTTTATAATAACTAAAATATTAATTTTAAAATAAAATAAAAATAAAATTTTATTCTTAAAATTTTCTATAAATTACTTTATAATTTAAATATTGATGATCATTGCATAATAGATCAAATATACAACACAAGTTATTAAAAAAAGTATTAAGATAGAAGAGGTAAACACTAGTACAGGAGGGAAAGAAACATCCAATGCTAAAGTGCAAAGAAGGTATATTTATCGATATTGAAGCAATGACTAAATAACTTACATGCATTGCTATTTTCATTTCTTGTATGCTATTTTCCATTTTTTTTTCACCTTCTACCTTTTCTTCCACTTATTTGCTTTCATTGAATTTAGAATGGATTCATGTCTTAGTGTGTTGGAATCCATTGCCACCATTCAACAGTCTTTATGCTACATATCATTTATTTACCAACCTATAAATAAACCAATATGAAAATGTCGAAGGCAGAAATTCGTAACATATCTCTTTAGTTTCCTCACTTGTAGATGTAGATGGGAAGAAACGAAGAATAATTGTTGGAAGCTCGGCATCAGCTGTAGTATTGGTGTTCCTATGCTTGGGCGTGGTCTTCCTCTTTTGGAAAAAGAAACAAAAGAAAGACAGTATGTTTATTCAACTTATGGAATTCGTGATTCTCCTATCACACTTTTGTTTGCAAACAACCATGTTATGCCTCAATATGTTGTGTAGCAAAATAGAAAATTTTATCTTGTTATATTTGACATCCTAATAGCCTAATTTTCTAGTTATACTACGCAGAAAAATTGACTAGCCTTTTGAAAGGAAGTTCACATGACAAACCCCAAAAGGAGCATCTTGATTTACCATAGTTTGATTTGTATAACATTTCTTGTGTAACCAACAACTTTGCTAATACCAACAAGCTTGGAAAAGGGGGATTTGGAACTCTGTATAAGGTGTGAATCTATAGTTTATTCATGACATCATTATGATTCACTGACGACATTTTTTCTCATAATCATGAATCAGTAACATGCGTAATTCAATAGTTCATATTAAATAAGAAATTAGGTTTGTTCTTACAAGGAATATTGAAAGATGGACAAGAAATAGATGTGAAAAGGTTATCAAAGAATTCAAGACAAGGGCTCAGTGAGTTCAAGAATGAAGTTATGTACATTGCCAAGCTCCAACATTGTAATCTGGTGAAGCTTCTAGGATGCTGTATTGAAACAGATGAAATAATGTTGATCTATGAGTTCATGTTGAATAAAAGCTTGGACATACATTTTATAATTGTAATACCATTTATAAGCATAAACCACATACATTTTATAATTGTAATACCATTTATAAGTATAAACCATACATTATGTTAACAAAATTTATACTAGTACTTTATTTGTTCGATACCAAATTTATGTTAAAATATCATCATTCATTAAAAATAAGCAAGATATACACTTTTTAATGGGAAAATATTAACTCAATATAAATAATACAATGGCTCAATACAAAGGATACCAACTTACAATAAATTCAATAACACCGATATAAATAAAAGTTACTACCACACATTTGAAGTTAGTAACAATTTCCATGAAAATTGGAATATCATCTATGAATTCAAAATCATAACCTACCTCAAATACAAATTATTACAATAATCTATATATTCAATATCATGTTTAAGTAAAAAAAAATCATCATTCATTATAGATAAGGAAGACATACACTTTTAAATGGGAATATATTGACTAAATGAAAAAAATTATATTTCAATACAAACTATACCAATAATGAGTACATTTAATACCACTATAAATTCATCTCAAAGGGAGAAAAGAAAAGAGAGGTTGTTGATGAGATGAGTGAGAAAAGAAGCTCTCTTCTTTCTCCCACCTAGATTTTACCTATGGAAAAGCTTTTAGATCTACACCCTAATTCCTCATTCTACTGGTTTGCAATTCTTCCCTCTTCTCTTTAATATCTTCTGCTCATCTACTTATTTGGTTCTTTTTCAATCCTTCTTTATCACTCTTGTTCCTCAAATTGGTTTGCTCTTCCTATTGACATCTTTAGGGATAATTTAGTAATTTAACTTAGTCTTTTAACAATGCCTTCCTTATTGTCATTTTTAGAATGATATTTTAAAAATTGCTTCTACCTTTAGTATATGTCTTTCCTTTTCGAAACCAACGGTCTTTCAAGCTCAAATGTCAAACTGACAAATTTATTATAAAGAACTTCATCTCCCTAAGCCATAAATCTACTCTCAAAGAAATTGTTATCCTTAATATTAGAAAGTCTTCTTTGATTGGAACCTTTGCTTATAACTAGTCCAATGTTGAAACTCCGTTACTCAGGAGCTCCAACACTTCCTTTGATGGTTCAAGGGAGGAAAACTTGGTCTCAAGTAATTAGGATAATGCTCCCAACTCAAACTGGCTTACATGCATTATGTCTCTTAAGTAAGCCAGAGCATGGTCTCCACCACCCCCGTAATTGAGGTATTGAAGCAAGGTGCTTTAAGGTGGATGAGCTCACTGGTTAGCTATTTTGGAGAAGAGACCACCCTTTCCCGTCAATGAAAGCTTAGGGTAAAGGGAAATGGACAACTTTTGGTTTGGATAAGGTTTTCATCAATCATGAGGATTTCTCCATCTTCACCTTTTTCTGATAGGCAAATGCTACTAAAGTCTTTGGGCTTGACTTTGGCACCACAATAGCAAGCTAATAATTTTGCAAAACTAGAAGCCAAAACTTGAGCGTACTAGGAGAAAACTCAAAATAATCCCAATTTGAGCTTATTTTCATAATATTCCTCTAGAATATTATAGCACAATTGGATTAAACTATTTGGCAAGTTCAATTAAAAACGTTTATTTATAGACAAAAAAAACAACTATAATTGGTGGAATTGAGTATGTAAGGATTTGGAGTAAGGCTAAAATTAACACAATATTGCTTGACTTGCTAAAAATTAAGAGATCATATATGTTTAGGAACATAGTGGAAACAACAACCTTAGTGACATAATAATAAAAGGCACAAAATAAGGGTAAATATGAATAGAAACAAACAAGTAAAGTATTTGAGAGAGGAGACCAAAATGAGCTAATGGAGAAAGAGAAAAGCAAGACTAAGACACTGAACATTGAAACAAATGTGACCTTGCAAACAAGAAAGGAAGCACCAAAGTGCATAATGCAAACAAATTCCTCAAATTAAAGAAGCTAATGGAATAAGGGTAACTTCCCACAAACTTTATGAGGTAAATCATATGAGGAATAGGGATATAAACTTAGTTGAAATTAATCACAACGGTAATAAGGGTAAAGGAGATAAGAATCACATAATGAAGGGAATATGAAGCTGATGGGTGAAGAAAATGGAAGGAGTGACCCTAACAACTTTACACTTGTACTGAAAAGATTGGGAAGGAAGTAGTCTAAGAGGAGTAAAGCCACATCCATAACCAAATGTCAATCTTTTTATATAATAAGGATTAAATAGCCTGCAAAAGTAGTAAGTTATAAATGAATACACCAAATCAATAAGGCCATTTATATTTAGCCTTTCGGGATCTAAGTGTCTATTTTGTGAGGGTTGAAGTGGTTAAAATGAAAATTTTAAAACCAACAAGAACCCAAAATATCTTGTCTTGTAACCAATTCATAAACCAATATAGCACAAATCAAAGCATATAAACCATTATACCTTGAACTTGGTCTCCAAACCAAATAGAAGACCTCAAGATTCCACCTTATAGCTCACAACTTCAGCTCCTTACTCACAGCTTCACCTCCTTTGCACCAAATTAGATGCACTCCAAGGTTTCTACCAAAGATCGATTAGAAAGCCTAATCTTTCCTAATGCTAGATGGTACTCCAATGTCTTATTTTTGATCCTAGAAAAATCCCCAAAATAAACAAAAGGATGGGTGATTGAATAATCAGCACATAAGCTAAATGGCAAAGCTTTTCGGGTCTTGTAAGAAGGATGAAGAAAATCGGCAGCTTGGAGGAAGACAAAAGAGAAGAAAAAAATTTAAACTGTGGGGAAGAAGATGATGAAAGATGATAGCTGGAAAAACCACATCAAAAGGTACAAAAATCCTTCTTCCTTTTAGATAAATTAGGGTTAATTAAAAGCCCTTTTAATTTTCTAAGAAGACCTTATGTAAATAAAGCCAAAAACAAAGTGAAAAGGGCAACTTAATCATAAGGCTTTAAATATATCTTTATGTTAATTTCATGGAAAACTCATGTTCTTACAAGAACTCATGTTCTTACAAGATTGGTCATGTGAATACTCATTTAAAAAGTCACCTTGCCATTTACCTCATGTTTCAAAATAATTTAAACATTTGACCCAATTTCTATATAACTATACCATATAATTATATGCATTATTTTGTTGAGTAATAAATTTATACAACATGTCATGCATGTCAAACAAACTTATCTAAGATTAATTTTTTTTATCTAATAACATTTATTCTAATACCATATGATGACCAAAATAATTATAACACATAAATAATTTTATCGACATATTTATTTCTCCATATGATATACTAGAATAATTTCCTTTTTCTAATCAAATCTTTGTGGTGTAACCTATAAGGATCTATGACATGTTGCCAATATAACTAACTTTCAATTCTATACATCATAAGCGGTATCTTGCAAAATACATTATAATTACTCAAATTACATAGATGATAAGTATCAGACACAAATCACAATCTCGAAGCAATAATTGCCCCTGTCAATTCTCTTGTCTCATAATATTCTGAATAAATGCAAGATTGGAATATGTCATTTTTGCCAATTTATTCCTTCTTGATTTCTAAAGTAAATTGTAAATATGATTAACTCCTTAATCGTATTGCATGCATACAATATTACTTTATCAAGGGCCCATAGACATTATTGCTCATATCATATATGAGGGATAATAGTATTCTTAATGAACATTTATCCTCTACATAAGTTATGCATACTGTGGCATTATCTGTATAGCTACCTGTTACGGTTAGCATTGGACAATGCCAACAAATACACATTTCTCATGTAAGAAAATGAGTATCTCATACCATAGAATTCAAGACACGTACGAAACATTAATGACATAAACACAATCCTAATAATATTCCATTTAGGGTCTGTTGAATAACATAATCTCCATTATGTATTTGTGTGATTAAACCGATAACTCCTTATCGAATGGCTTGTAGAACATCACCATCATTTAATCCACACACTAATCTTTTAGTGTTCAATTAATATTCCATGTTAATTACCAAGATTAGCGATATTTCAGAGTAATTATTATTTTCATTACAGAGTTCTAAAATCTGAGCCTTCAACTCGAATAATCCATAAATAATGAATACTCATGGAACAAAATGCTATAAACCATCCAATTCATGAACATAACTATTAGCATACAACTATCTAATGATTGACTTCTAGATCATAACACTAATACTAAGATCAAGGAGAATAAATGTAGGAATTTATGATTCATACATGATAATCAAATCATTATTACCAACCATAGAGTACAGTAGAATGGCAGGATTCTAGTATCTTATAATCTTGACATATTAGAGGTTTGCTCACACAAATCCAATGCCTAAGATATCTATATATGGATGACAATGAAACCTATAGACCAATAGGTATGCATAAGCTTTGTATAATAAATTCCTTTAGTATGATTTATATGATATCAATTCAAGACTCAATAACCTATGTTTGATCATAGGAGACCTTAATTATACACTGTATAACTCTAAGTCTAAAGGTGGAATTTATTTTAAAGCTCTCTATAAAGAATTTCAACCATATGTCTAAAAAATTGAAGTTATTGACTTGGAACATGAAGAAAACCATCTCACTTGGTCCATTAAACAATAAACCTAATGGTTTCTAAAAAGGAAATTAGATAAGGCATTGGTTAATTATAAGTGGATAATAAAGTTTCAAAATAGTAGAGCCATTTTCAACAGTGCATTTATCCCTCATCACTATCCAATTGAATTGTATAACCTTATAAGAAATCTTACGTGAATCACTCCATTCAGGTTCTTCGATTTCTTAACTAAGCACAACAGTTCCAAGAAGCAACAGAGCAAGGAATTAATTCAAGTATAAAGGGGTATCAATGATATAAATGTCTCAGAAAGCTCAAAATCATCAAAGACAAACTCAAAGAACTGCACAGAAGTATCTCAAGAAACAACATATTAAAAATTTAAGAAACAAAAAGATTACTTAATACAACTCAAATGAACTTATATAGAGATCTAAGAAATGAAAGTTACAGGACTAAGGAAAGAATAGATCAAGAGAATTAACATCCAAGCCCTACATACACATTAATTAATTACAAAACAGAAATCCGAAATTCTATGGATGCAAAAAAGGGACATTTTGGACAAGCTTTTCTTCCAAGCAGTAATGAAAAGGAGAAATAAAAACAGGATATGTTGCATTACTAATAAAGAGGGAGTAAGAACAAGGTGGGAGGAAAACATTAAGGTGATGTTTCTTCAAAGCCTTTTTGGGATCTAGAATAGTATGCGAATCTTCAACTTTGGCCTTAAGATTCTTTCTAGAATCTGTTATCAATTTTAAGCAAGCACAAAACGTGGTGAAGTACTTTGTAACAAGGGATGTGGATGAAGCTCTTAAAGAAATCAACTCCAATAAAGCCACAGGTCCTAATGGGTTAAATGCTTACTTCTTAAAGCAACCATAACAATGGATCAAACATCAAATCCATGGGGCACTACTGGAATTCTTTAGCATTGGAACAATGCTGAAAGAAATAAACTAAAATTTCATTTGCTTGGTCCTTAGGTCACTAAATTTGAGAACAATGAGATATTTTAGATGAATTTCTTATTGTAACACTGTCAATGATCTAATTTCTAAGATGTTGGTGTCTAGATTGAAGCCTAATTTGAATTCCTTCATCTGTAAAGCACAAGGAGCATATATTCAAAGCAAGAACATTGTAGATAATATAATGATTGCTTATGATCTGTTTAAAGGATACATGAGGAAAATAACTGGTAAGAAAGGTGCTTTAAAAATTGACTTTAAGAAGCCATTTGACTCAGTTAGGTAGGAATTCTTACTTTAAACTCTTAACGTCTTTGGAATACCAGTGAGATTCATTAACTAGATAAAGAAATGCCTAACAATAATATCCTAGAGTATCCTAGTCAATAAAGAGCACACTCAGTGGTTTAGGGCCAAAAAAGGAGTTAGGCATGAGGATCTAATATCCCTTACCTATTCTCAATATTCATAGAAGTGTTACTTCGACTTATTGCCTCTAATATTAGAAAGAACTATTCATTCAAGTACCACAAGAAGTGCATTAAGTTAAGACTATTTAATTTTATATTTATAGAAGATTTATTAATGTTCTACAAACCTGGTGCTTCCTTAGTCCTTATAGTACTAAATTCCATTAAACAATTCAGTAGACTATTAGGTACAGAGGTGAACTTGTAAAAAAACTTTATAATGATATCCAAGGATGCAGAACCTATTAGAAAGAACCTGGCTTTTATTACCAATATAAGAGTGATTCAACCACCTTTCACCTATTGGGAGCCTCAGTCTTTATAATGAGACCTTATTATAAAGATTATTTGACCAAGTTAAAAGAAGAATAAATAATTAGTATAACAAAATCTTAAGCTATGTATGAAGAATTCAATTGATAAAATTAGTTTTGAGCAACCTATATAACTTTTGGATATCCTATCTAGTGCTTTGTAGGAACATGGCTAAAGATATTGAAAAGATGTTGAGGAACTTTCTGTGAAATGGAATTGCTCACAAATCTTCTACAGCCAAACTTTTATAGACTAAAGCTTGTAGGTCAAAGATGTAAGGGGGTCTAGGCATTAGGCCTATCCACATCTTAAACTTCCGACAAACAAGGAGAACCCGTAGATTCGGTGGATACACACTGAACATTTGCGAGAACATTGTTTTTGGGAGGTGTCGAGTAACCAAAGCTACTCCTGTACATGGTATAACATATTACAACATAAAGAGAAACTGAGACCTACATTAAAAAATATAGTAGGGAATGGCAGATCCACGTAGATATGATTTGATAATTGGAGCAATAAAGGACCACTCTACATGTTTGTTGAATTATTACATCTGAGATATATGTTAAAGCCAAATGCAAAAGTTAGTGAATTGATGCATAATCAACAATGGCAAATCAAACTAAGGGGTTTTGATTAGTTATAGAGGGTTTTGTCTAATTATCAACCTAAATCGAATATTAAGGATAAGGTGATATAGGCTAAACATTGCTAAGGATAATTCACAGGCAAAACCATATATGAATTGTTCAAATAGCTTGCTCCCAAAGTTCATTGGCATAGACTAGTGTGGTTTATAAGTAACAACTCAAGAAGTGCTTTCATCACTTAGATGGAAATGAGGAATAGACTTTTAACCATGGACAGAGTGAAAACCTTAGTTGTTATCAACCCCCAATGTATTATAT
>JAOQMS010044467.1:0-10309 GCA_027563885.1 Erythroxylum longipes | reverse complement strand
CTAACAACACCGTTCCACTATTTATTATGTATAATTTGACATTGTTTTATCTTTATCCTATTAACTCCTTTGACTCTATTTCTTCTACCATCTTCCTTCTCCTTTCTTTCTATCTAAACTCAACTATGAGATGTAATGGGTAGTTGCTATAAGCCTTTTCACCTTTTCCCGATGATGGCTTTAGTTAGCAATAACTAGGAATCAAGTTAGTATTTTTGATTATGCTTTGCTTTCTGGTTGATCTATGTGTTCGAGATCATTCCTTTCTTACTCTAAGTTTTCATCTCACTAGTTCTCATTTTTTATGCTTTCTATCTTTATGTTTGATGTTTCTTGTTTTCCCTGAACTTTGGTTTTTCTCTAGTTACTTTTTAATTTGTTGTCTTTCAACTTGGAACCTTTAATATGTTCTTACCTTATTAGAAGCTAAAACCTATTTCTCCTGGAAGAAGAAAAGCTTCAAATTTCATGTTCGGTGCATTTTTCCTTATTATAGCTCATTTGGAATTAAGGAAAACTAAGTTTAACTGGGAGAAAATTGAGCTAATGATTGGTTTTCGTTATCCCCCTTAGCTGGAATTTATGTGCATTAAAGACATAAAAAATAAAATTTAACTCCGCACAACTAAATTTGTAGTAATTATGAGTAAGGATCATATCCACAAAGAGTGTATGTTTAGCTTTTGTAACAAATAAACTAGTGGTTAGAAGAGAGGGGATTTCGATTGAATTCAATTAACAAAATAAAATAGAACTAAAATTTTGAAGGTATATCAAATTAAACAGTACAAATTTACTAAAATTAATGGATTTTGAATCCAATTAGTGATTCAGTCTCAACCTTCACACAAATATGCACACTTGACTGTTATGTTGTTTTTAGACTTATCTTTGAAACTATTAATCATAGATTAACAACAAACTTTGTTAATCCTAATTTTCCCTTATATTGTATCTAATTAAAACAAGCTCTTTAATTAAGATTAGCTATTAGATAACCTAGAATAAGCTCTCTAGATTTAGTGTAATAATTGCATTACGAAATAGGAAAATAGGTTAATCTAGGTAACAACCATATAAGCTCGGTGATAGGTATAGTTTATACTATATGTTCCTAGATGTTTTAGAGTGTTTTCAAATGTTTATTAGAAGATTATCTTATAGATAGGCTTAAAATTGTGCTATTGTGAGTGTTTGTTTATATTCTAAGTGTTTGTGAAGCTAGAACATGATTTCAATCTTTATTTTATGTTTCATGTGGCATTTGGTATGTTTGTGAGTGTTGGAAATCAGATAATTGAAGAACAAGAAAGTTGGGAGCTACATGAAAGGTGTCATGATCGTGACAGGCGTGCATAGGGTTGTATGATCTCTATCATGATCATCCTTTATAGAGCACGATCATCCTTTATGGAGCACGATCATAAAAGAAGGAGAATATTAGGAACACAATTGTGAACCCAAGGTCACGATCATGACAGAGAGAAAAATAAGAGGAGCACGATTGTGATTCTAAGGGCATGATTGTGACAGAGATTTTCCATGTATAATTTTTCATCTATTTTAGGGTTCGGGGTAATTTTTGGAAATGAACCAAATGGAAAAATCCTAATTACACCCGTGAACCCTAAAGCACTATATAAGGACGTGGAATACACTAAAAAATGGAGTAGCCATAATTAAAATTGAATGAAAGAGGAGTGTGAGTCAAAAGTAATCAGTGTTAGATTATATAATGAGAGTTGACAATTTAATAGACCCACAATTATAAAATTAACGGTCATTCAAAGAGAGATCTTTTTTCAAAATTTAATTATCTATTAGATAGATTTAGATCTAATTGAAGACATTAAGGATGGCTTTGTGAATCTAGAGAATGCAAATCTGGAAATGTTGAATTAAATTGGGGTTAATTGATTAGATTTTCAGAGAGAGTTATGAATACCTTAGGAAATTTAGGATCAAACACATAATTGAATCAACAATAGTAAAGTAAACAAAATAAGGAAAGAATAAGTCCTAAGCATTCATTTTTAATCAAACCCTAAGTTAATTGGCAACTCATTGTAGAATTGTCAAATTTTTTCATTTATTATTATGTTTTAATTTCTGTTATGTAATTTTATTAAAGTCAATTTCTTATTACTTTAGATAAAGTTATGTTCTAATTTTTAGCTATTGCAAAAATCATCGTGGGACGATAACTTCATATACTACAAGATACGATTTATATACTTACAGGTATTAACAGTTTTATTAGATATAAAACTTGCTCAACAAGTTTTTGTAGTAGTTCGAGGGGATTTAGCATTAGGGTGATTTGTATTCCTTTGATCTAAAGAATTTTCGCAACATGAACCCAAGAACTACTTGGAGTTTAAACAATGTTCAACAAACTCCAACTCTTGACATCACAAGGCTGGGAAGAGAAATTTGAAGAGCGAGACACCTACGAGAGATCAAAAGAATGATGGAAAAAGAATAAAATCATAGAGATCAACAAAGAACCCTTATGAACTTTATAAGACTAGGGTTCAATACTGCACAACAAGATTACTCAACTACTGGTGTAAACTTCATTCGAGATCAAACCAAAATTGCTAAATATGCTGCAAACCAACATACAATTCTATAGGTTTGCTAACAAGGATCCTAATGCTCTTCTAGTAAACGTTTTAGAAATATGTGATACCTTCCAATATAATAATATGTCAGAAGATGCTGTTAGGATGATGCTCTTTCCTTTTACACTTAGGGATAGAGCGAAGGTGTGGTATCATTCCCTAAACCTAACCAACGTTACAACATAAGTACTTCCCTTTGACGAAGACAAAGAGATTGATAAAGGAGATTACTTACTTAGGAAAAACTGATGGGGTAATAATTTATGACAAAATGATAGGGAGTCACCATAGGAATCGTGGGAGCATTATAAGGATTTGAAAAGGAGATGTCCTCACCATAACTTACAAAAGGAGTTCCTATTGTAAACATTCTATAATGAAGTTAATCCACTAATGAGTGGCACCATAGATGTAACTTTTGGAGGATATCAGTTGCAGAAGATAGTTGAGAAAGCAGAGTATTTACTAAAGGAGATAGAGAATAATTGCTATCTTTGGACATCAGATAAAAGCAGATAGTAGTCAACTTTTTTAGATCAGAAGGGAGTCATTATTGTCAATTCAGTGATAACAATACAGGTTGAGATAGATAATTTAACAAAGCAATTGAATAATCTGAAAGACTTCCCATCTGCTCCAATTAAAGCAATTTAGTATGGATGTGAATTATGCAGACAAGATAATCATGTTACCATTGATTGCTTTTCAATGTAAAATAACAAAATGGGAAACCAAACTATATAGGCATATAATTTGGTCAAGGAGGAGGGAATAACCCATACTCAAACACTTACAATCCTGGGTAGAGGAACCATCCAAATTTTTCTTGGTCTAATAATGTGGGTAATCAATTTAGAAATCAAAGTCCACCTATATTTCAACAAGATAAATCTAATTCCAATGATATAAAATTGGATAAGATTATGGACAAGATCTTTAGAATGGATAAGGCCTAAAAGAGGCTAAAAGGAAAGGTAAAGCAAGTAGCTAAGAACCACACCTCTTCCATTTATAACCTAGGGGTTTATATCAGCTTGTGAATACATTATCTACAAGAAGTATGGGGAGTCTGCCAAGTAATACTAAAGGAAACCCAAAGGAGCAACTTAAAGCGATCACACTTAGGAATAGGAAGGAGCTCAAACAACTAGCAGATAAAGAGACTGAAACCAAATCCATCAAAGGCTAAAAAAAGTGAAAAAAAAAGGATGAAGAAAATAGTGAGGACCGTCCATATATATTGCCCTTTTGCCATACCCACCTAAGATTCCATTCCCACAAAGATTACAGAAGAAAAAATTAGACACACGATTTGCAAAGGTCGTAAAGAAGTTAAAGACTTTGGAAATTAACTTACCTTTTGTGGAGATGTTGGAACATATGCCTAAGTATGTAAAGTTTTTGAAAGATATATTATCAAAAAACAAAAATTGGAAAGATAATCAAATGGTAAAATTAATTGAAAGTTGTAGCTCCATTATCACAAGTCATATGCCTTTTAAGTTCAAGGATCCAGGAAGTTTCAGAATACTCTACGTAGTTGTGGCACAGAGTTTGCAAAGTGTTTATATACTTATGCACAAGTATAAATCTTATGCCTTTATTAATCTTTAGAAAACTAGGGCTAGGTGATCTGAAGTCAACTTTGATGCTTATTTAATTAGCAAATCAATCCATCAAAAGATTGTTTGGTGTACTGGAAAATGTGATAGTTAAGGTGGACAAGTTCATTATTCATGTGGACTTTATGTTGCTAGATTTCAAAGAGGATAGGAACTATCCACTAATTCTTGGATGACCATTTATGAACGTTGGGAGAGCATTGATAGATGTTTATACAGGAAAACTAATACTTGGAATTAGTGATGATGAAGTGGAGTTCAATATGAAAAAAGTCTTAAAATTTTTTAAAGAAAGAAGCTCTTACATGAAGATCAATATAATGGATGGATGTATTAAAGAGCAAGAAGAGAGTTGCTTTAAAGAAGTTAAATATGAGGAAGCTAAGACAAACGATGAAACTAAAAAGGAGGATAAAGTTGAGTCTGAGGAAGAAGCTGAGATAGAGGAGTCATGTGTTCAAGTGCATCAAGACATATTAGTAATAACTAAAGCAGTCATACCACCCTTCACTGAGAAGTCGTCAACTCTAGAGTTAAAGCCTTTAGCCATAAACCTTAGATATACTTTTCTAGGTGAGGGCTAAACTCTACCTATAATTACTTCTAATCTGCTGGACGGGGAACAAGAGAGTAAGGTGGTGAAGATTATAAGAAAGAAGATGAAGACCATAGGATGACAGATATAAGTCATAAGAGGTATAGAATAAAACTCGAAAAAGGAAGTTGACTGATGAGAGACCTCAACATAGACTAAACCCTCATATGAAGGAAGTGGTCAAAAAGGAAGTGGTAAAGCTATTAGACACAGGTATCATATACCCGATACTAGATAGTGAATGGGTCAGCCAGTATAATATGTAACGAAGAAAGGTAAAATGACTATAGTGGAGAGTGAAAGTGGAGAGATGATTTCCACGTGAATAGTAATAGGATGGAGAGTCTGCGTTGACTATCGTAAGCTCAACAAAGCGACTAAAAGGGATCACTTTTCTCTTCCATTCTTAGATCAAATGATATAACAAGTGTTGGTCATTCATTCTACTATTTCCTAGATAGATATTTGAGCTACAACCATATTTTTATCTATCTAGAGGACAAGGAAAAGAACATATTTATATATGCTTATAGACGGATGCCTTTCGACTTATACAATGCTCTAATGACATTTCAAAGTTGTATGATGTCTATTTTTGCATATATGATAGAGAACAAAACGAAAATATTCATGGATGATTTTTTATCCTTTGGAGACTCCTTTGAGCAGTGCTTATTCATCAGATGTGTGTTGATGGGATAATAACGAAGTATGTTCTAGAGGAAGAGATGTTAGGCATATTGATATAGTGTTATGAAGCTATGTATGATGGGCATTATCGAGTAAACAAGACAATGGCAGGAGTATTGAAATATGAATTTTATTGGCCAAATCTATTCAAGGATGCTCGAGAGTTTTTAGCACAGTGCGATAGATGCCAAAAAGTAGGGGACATCTTCAAACGAGATAAAATGCCCCTGTTTAACATTCTAGAAGATGAAATGTTTGATGTATGGAGACTAGACTTTATAAGACCATTCCATGCTCTATAAGGAACACGTATATCTTAGTCGAAGCGGACTATGTGACACGATGGACTAATGTAGCACCCCACTCCTATCCAACGTATACATGTATGCCCTTTAAACATCTGTGCACATGCCTGATGAAAATGACATGCTAACTTTATCACTTTCATATATCGCATGGCATCATAAATCAAAACATAAATATCACAATGTCTAAACCCAAAAATTCCTCATTTCATTTCATAAACCATGATTTACAATGTAGCATTACATACAACTTTCATGTTTATACAATGAAAACCTATCAAGGTTCACAACTCTGTCTACAAAGTATGCTACATATATGAGGAATTAACAAAAAGAGTAACTAAATCCTTCAATCCCAACTAACAGACCTTTGAGCCATGATCTCTATCCAAAAGTTGTACTAGATCTCTTCTAAGTGATCTTAAAAGCTAAGTCGTCACTCTCGTACCTGAATAGTCAACGTTGCAATTTTGATAAGTTTTACGAGCTCAGTTGAGTAACCATCCTCAACGGTTCACTCATATCATACATATCACATCAACACATACAATCACATAATTGACAACAATTAATTTGTCATATATCATCATAAAACACTTTGTACATATATGTTCACATTTTTCATTCAATTCAATTCCACATTTCAATTGCAATCATTCAAATCATATAATTTATGTGTATATGCAATATTCATGAGACTCATATTCGTTTATTACATTGTTATGACCGAGTGCCTTTTTCACTGTCTCGTGTCCATTGTAGATACCGAGCTTATTAATACTATCCCTTATCCGTTGGAGATACAGGGCCCATTATACATAGTGAGCCAGAGGCTCTTACCACAGCCTGAGCTTTAAGCTCTTTTTCACTGGCAACTCTTGTCACAACTGCCTTTATCTTTCATGCATTCAAGTAATGAAATGCACCATGCGTTTTCAATCATTATGCTTATTCTTTCACATTCACATTTATCTTCGAACTTTGGTCCAGTATTCAACATACTAATTGAGAATCATTTAGTCAATTAGATTTACATTCAAGTAGCACTTCTAATGTTTTATTCATGCATCAAACGCCTCGGAAATTGGATGTACAGAATTCAGTATATACACATCACAATAATTTAGTACATAATTTAACAAACAAACATTCAAGGTGAGACCATCTTAGGTTACTCATAGTTGCTCCCTTTAGCTTATTAACTTGAAGTCCAGACAATGTTTGGGAGTAGTCTCTCAACGTGCTCTTCTGTATACAATCACATACATTTTCACATTACTACATTGCACATTCAAATGAATAAGCACATTTAAAAATGTTTCATGTATTATGCATATTTAATGACAAATTCTTGGGTATGTAACTTCATTCACAAATCTTAATCATTAACACATCATGATTTGTACATCATTTAGTTTACAATTAGGTTTATGCCTTAAGAAAACCTAATCACTTTCCATTCATCATTCATAAATTCATCAATCTTTTCCTAGTATTATACATTCACCAAAATTTTTCCAGCAACATAAACTCATACATTCACCCAATTCTCATTCATAAATACCCTATGTTCTTCAATACTCATTCAGCCATACCTTATACACATTATTCATGTCCTAAAGATCATATTTACATTAAAAGAACTCATTTATTCCTTTAACAAACCAGAATTTCCAGATTTGAACTCAACACATCAAAATAGTCCCTTCTTTTAAGTTTTGACTTCAAATAACTACATAAACTTATCAAGATATCTTTTGGCCAAACTATTTCACAAAAGCATTAATAAGACATCAATAATCATTTTTCATGTTTTATACTTTGACTAATTTGAGCTCTAAAGTCCCCAAAAATAAGGAAATAATATAAGGTTCCTGTACAGGGATCTATCACAGGCATTATTATGAAAACAAGTACAACTCAAGCTCTAGTCACTATTTAATCACCAAACTCTCACAAAGGTCAATCTAACACATATATCTACAGCTTTCATTCTTTGAGTTTCTTCAAATTCATTTCATAAAGATATGTAAAATAGGTGTGATACAGCTCTAATTTTCTATATTTTTTCTCAAGACAGATTTTTTAGTCAGTATTGTATGTCCATTTGACCTAGAAAATGAGGTATTTAGACAAAACCGTCTTATGAAAAATGTTTATATATGTCTTAAGTTTCTAATGACATCAAATTAATGCAGTTTGGTTCAGTATTATGCAAGTTATACCTAAAATACTATAGGCTGTTCTCATACCACGATAGCACACAGTTCTCAACTTCAAGCCAAATTTCAAGACCCTTAAGGACATAATTCAAATTCACTTCCTTATGAAAATTGTAGCCATATGTCTCTAGTTTAATTTACATTAAAAATAATCCCATTTAGATATCTACAGATCAAGATATGGCCTAAAATATAGATGCATGTTTAGAGAAAGTGCTCCATCTAACATATTCTAGCACACATTTAATTTGATTTTCAACTCTACTTTATCTCCAAACTATCATCCTACTTCTTCTCATTTCAAGACAATACACTAGTCTTTCCTTTGTCTTTAAACTTATGAATTATCATTCATCTTAACATAAAGTAAGACATAACTCTATTTATCTCTTCATCCACACACACATCATCATACTTCGAACTTCCTTGTTCGTACTCATTCATCTCTTAATTCATTATCATAATTGATTCATTTACCAAACAATTCATGAATAACATTAACTCACTACAATTTAGAGCATGATCTCTTTATTATTACACTACACCCACGTTAAAACACATATATAAAAGCTCATGATCAATCATCAAATTTCTCATCATACATGTTCCATTTAGCAATACCTATAAAGATTAACATAACTTACTTGATAAAAACTTCAAAATCTTCAAGTCACACTTAACCCTAGCTTTTCATACAACCCATGAACATCATTATGGAGGTTGGGAGTATTAGGTTTCTATTGGAAATGAAGAAAACAATAAAAATGATAATAGCAAGGAGGGGTGAGAGCAAAGCTTACTTTGATAGAGGTGGTAAATGTCGTGGAAATGAAGAAAACGGGAGAAGAGATGGAGGCGAAAACCACGAAGAAGAAGAAGAAAATGTCAATAAATGCACGTACAATCATTTTAATGTGCAAACATTAATATTCACATATGTGTGTATGTCATATTATGCATGAACATGAAATGCACCTTCTAACTTCTCATTAATCTCTCATGTATCGAATTCTAGGGTCCTAACAAACATTGGATAACGAGATGTTACAACTAAAGCGATGGCAACTTCAACGAATGATGGAAAAGTAGTGCAAAAATTTATGAAATAACTATTCAATCGATTTGTAGGGCTATGAGCTATAATAAGCGATGGACCAACACAATTCTATAATAAATCTTTCTATGCTCTTTTGAAAAGATATAGAGTTCACCATCATGTAGCCACTCCATACTACCCGTAGACAAGTGGACAAGTGGAAGTCATGAATCATGAGCTTAAACAGATATTAGAGAAGATGGTAAATAGTTTAAGGAAGGGTGGGGCATTGAAATTGGATGATAGCCTATGGGCCTATCAAATGGCCTTTAAAACTTTAATCAAGATGATTCCTTTTAGACTTGTATATCGTAAGAGTTGTCATTCACCTGTGGAACTAGAGCATAGAGCATACTGGGTGATGAAAGCTTTCAAATTTGATTGGAAGCAATTAGGTGATTGAAGACTTCTTCAACTAAAAGAACTTGATGAACTTCTCTTTAATGAATTTAAGAATTTCAAGTTATACAAGGAAAAGGTGAAGAAATGAAATGATTCTTATATTAAGAGGAAAGAGTTCAAAGTGGGAGACGCGGTATTATTATATAATTTGAGATTGAAGTTATTTCCTAGAAAGCTCAAATCAAGATGGAGTGGGCTTTTCAAAGTCACCCACGTATTTGCACACAAAGCTTTGGAATTAGAAAATCAAAACAAAGAAACCTTCAAAATGAACAAAAAAAAGTGCAAACCGTATCTTAGAGGAGTATTTTTGTAAGAAAGGGAAGTAATTTCTTTCTTTTCAACTTATTAAAAGGGTTTTAAATGACGAAAGGTCAAAGCTAACGACCTTAACTTAGCATTTTTATGTAGTTAATTTTTTCTTGCATTTTAATTTTCATATTTTGAAGTGGTTTGGATTGCTAATTTTCTTTTTTTTTGAAATTATTATAAGTAAAGGAAGTAAGCTTGGGGTTACATGAAGAAAAAATAAGGAAACACGACAAGGTGTGACAATTTTAACATATCATGATTGTGTACTAAGAAGCACGGTCATGTAAGGAAGGATTCGCCTCTGTCACGATCATGTAGTCGTGATCGTGACTGGGACTAAGCCCCATGCTGGACCCCATTTCCAAAGTCCAACTCACATGCAGAATATCTTAATACGTGAGTTTATCTCCCAAAGAGAACACCTTGACCATTATCGGATTA
>JAOQMS010044464.1:0-10312 GCA_027563885.1 Erythroxylum longipes | reverse complement strand
TTTATTTTCCCTTGTCATTTTATATTTTTTGTAATTGAGTATAATAGTAGCTGTTAGATATTTTTCTATAAGATGGATTGTAATTAATTGCATTTTAACAGTTTTAATATTATATCAGTTAAGTTAATCGAATTTGATTCGAATAAAGATAATAAAAGAGTCTAATAAAAGATCTGAATTAATGAATTGAAGTTGTGGGAGAAAAAATGGACCCTAGTTAACATGGATGGAACCTATATTGAGCTTCTGATGAGAAATCCTATTATAGATATTATAAATAGGTTAACCGCTTTCTCTTTCCCTAAATCATTGCTCCATCCATTCTGTCTTTGACCTCATGAGCCGAATCTGAAGCAACGTCTGTCACCATCTTCAGCCTTTGTTTAGCTCCATCATAGGACTTTAACCTCTCCATATTCCATTGCATCCACCATTGTTTCTTTCGCATCAGTATGTCAGAGGCCTTTTTCAAAGCTTCATCCGCATTCCGTGAAGCATATTCCTTCATATCACCTATCTTTCGGTGTGCGGTGTTGGCTGCCTCTCTGGTTTCTTCAGAAGCGTACCTTGATGATTCTGGAAAGATAAAACTATTCAGAAAAGATCAACCACTGGTGCGGGCATTCCACTGTATGTCCCAAAAGAGGTTGAAGATAGAAGAAGTTGAATGAAATTATTCAAGTTCAATGCTTCGACTAGGTGAGTTATACATGTTTCTCTGTTCTAAGTTCTGAAAAAAGCAGTTGATAAGAGAAACTATTAAATCTGATTTGTTTCTGGGAGTTTTATTTTCTTATATCATGTTACGTTCTTGTCATTGAGTATAATAAAAGCCACTCCATCTTTCAGAGCAAGGATGTAAAATCTTCAAGATGGATGGTACATATGAAGACAAAGTTAAGAGAGACTGCTTCAGAGTTGTGAAAAAAAACAAACAAATTTTGGTAATTCATTGTTTGAAATAGATCAAAGAATAACTTCTATTTATTGTTCTTATTGATCAACAAAACAAACTAACTCAATATGCACAAATAGAGGGCACAACAAATTTGATATGCACAAAAGAATGGGAAAGTAATGTAGCAGAAGCACTAAAGGCATTCAAATTCAGAATGAAAGTTCTTCAATGCTAGATTTGCCACTAGATGTCATTGGCTTTAGCTTCCAAGCATCCAATATTTCTTCTTCTTCCTAGTATCAATCAGAAGTAGCTCTGGGATACAAATATGAGACAAGAACAATAAGAAACTACAAACTGGAAAGTATTCATGATCTAAACAAATATAAAGTTTGGAACTACATTCAATCATAGCAGCAGATACAAACCTCATAAACTGAGAGAACAGAGATTCCATGCTTGTGATATGCCATGAGGCAAGTATCTTATTCATTTCAAAAGTAATCTGATACATAATTAGTCCTAGAATGTTTTACCTCCTTCAGGATATACTGAATTATAGTGAACCTCTGCCCAAAAACTCTGAGAAAATAACTGCATGTAAAGCATCCATAAGTATCAGATAGAATCTTTGTTGCTGTAAGACTAGGAAAGATGATGAATGACTGAAATTTCGGCTTTCCTTTTGTTTTAGATCGCTTGCAAGAATGATAATCTGCAAAAGGGATTGGGAAATTGTTCTCGAAATCTTACCTCGTTCGGACTTTTGAGAGTGTGGAAAGATCTCAATGTAACATGTATCCTTGAATGATGTTATAACAAATATCTTTATGCCATACTGCAGCAGTTAGGGTGGCAAGGTATATTAGTCATCAATTTAAAATGCTTCCAAATAAAACAGAACACAAGAAAACTGATATAAAAGCTTACAAAAATTTAAAAGTTAAGACTTAAAAACCTAACTTTTATATGTTCCAATAAGCAAATAAGAACAGAGAAACATAGAGAAAATTAGTAAAACGAAAAGGAAACATTGAAAGAGTAGAAGTTGCTCACACAGAACCCGCAGCAGCTTGCCATGTGCAGGATCACCCCATTCACCACTCTTATTACTAAACATATAATTAACAGAGTAAGCATGAATTCATTTCCGAAAGCTTTTACATGGAAAAAAAAGAAAAATTGGGAGCAGCAACAAACTTGTTCATTTTCTTTAAATATTTACCAAAAGCCATTGGAACCCAACCCCCATACATTTGTCGGTGAGACTTGAGCTGAAACAATGTAACACTAACTCATTTAGACATGGCATCATCTTATTAAAATAGTTTAATGTAACACTTAACTCATTCAGACGTAAACTAACCTGATTGACTATTTGTTCTCCAACATGTTTGTGGTATGCAGGATATCGGATATTCATTGAATAATCATCTATTCCTAGAAAATAGATGTATATGTGAAAACTAGAAAGTTAAAAGACTGATTGAATAAAGTTTTTACATGGTTGCCAAAAACATAAACAAACGATTCAAAGGAGCAAGAATGACATAAGTTGGAACTGATGACATGAAAAGAATGTTAGAAAGAAAATACATACATACTTGTGAAGCCATCCACGAAGTCTCCCCTGTTCCACTTAGTGGGAGCATTGAACTTTGAAGCAGTGACCTCTTCATTTCATTCAACTTCTTCTATCTTCATTGTGGACACTGGAGTAGGAAAGTTGAATGTGTGATAAAATTCATCCTGACCTTCTTGGGTGTACAGTGGAATGATCCCACACTTTTTGATTATATAATTAGACAAGCTGAACTTAAAAACGACTACATCCTCTTCGAAGTTAACGTGTCTATATATCCATGTACGAAGCTCTTTACTGATGAAGACTAACATATGTTCTTTATCTGCTCTGTGAGGTGGAGTATATACTGTAAATGAGGAGGAGAAATGGTGACTGTCATCAAAATAACAATCATATGTAAGATTGCATACTCCTCCATCATCATACTCGGCATTATCATGGCATAGATAGAAAGCAAATCCCAGAAAAAGATGATTAAGCCAATGAGGAGGAAGGTGGATTCGAATGGAATCACCCATGTTTTGATACTGAACCCACTTTGGTATTCTACTTCCTGGATAAATCATTTCAAAATAATCCTGACAACACAAATTTATAACTTAAATTAATGATTAGACAGACCTAGATAAAGAAAGACAAAAACAGAGTTACATACCAATGATTTCTGCATTTGAGTTCTTTTATAATTCCTCAACAGTGCATTTACTACTGCCTGACAGTCATCTTCATCCAACTTCAAGCAATTCCAAAAACGGAATCTTCTCTCAGACAATGCTTGTTCTATTTGTGAATCAAGGGGTAGTTGTTCAAGGGTCCATATTTGTTTTAGCGATCCACAAACTTGGGCTGATAATTGGGAGATACTTGATGGAAGTTCTGGTAAGGATAGAAGCCTTTTGCAGTTGTCTATAAAAAGATATTTTAATTGTGAAAGTTGTTTGATGGTATCAGGGATTCTCTCAAAATTATTTTGACTCAAATGTAGAGATTTTATAGAAGATAGAAAGCTCAAGTCCCCTGGCAATTCCCTCAAATTATTGTTGGAAAGATATAAATTTTGTGTCAAGGACCTGCCTTCCAACGATGAACCCAATCTATGGTGGTCTTCTTCTAAAAAACAATTTTCGGAACTTTCTGGGTAGAAAGCAAACTTCCAGCAATTATCCATCCCTAAAAGCTTGATCCCTTTCAGATTGCCAATAGACGATGGCAACTTCTCTATGGCTGTTTGACTTAAGCCAAGAATCTTCAAATTATCCATAGGCTCCAAAATTTCAGGAAGCGCCTTAAAGCGTGAGCTTCCACTTAGATAAAGACTGTTGAGGGATGTTAACATGCTAAAAAAGTTGCTTGGAAGGCTTTCAAGCTCTCTACAATCTTCCATCCCTAAGTACTCTAATTTGCCTAGGAGTTCAAGTGATGACGAAGGTACCTGTTTTATTGCCGTCCTTTGCAAGTATAATTGCCTTATATTGCTTGAAATTTCTGGAAATGTATTTAACTGTGAGCAATCACTCATATTAAGAATTTCAAGAGCTTCTAGAAATCCACTTCTACTGATGGGAAAATGAGTTATGCTTTTGTTATTTACTAAACTTAGGGAAGTTAACTTGGCCAATCTCCAAAAACCATTAACAATCACACTCATCATTCCATACGAATGTTGAGACATCACTGAATCTTCCTGTAATTAAAAAATAACAAAAAATTAATTAATCCAATCAAGTATTGCTTTCAACTTCTCTTGTAGTAAATTAAATTGTTTGCTATATAATTTTCGTACCTTGATTCTGTTCCAGTTGTTGTTGGATAAATGAAGCACCACAAGATTCTTTGGTTGAAAATTAGGTGGAAAAGATTTTAATGGATACTTATCCCACCTAAGATACCTTAATGTATTAGGAAGATAATCAAGTCCGTGAGAGAGATGTAGATTACTTTCTCCATAGAAACTTAGAAATTTAAGGTTAGGCATCTTTATAAACACTTGTGGATTTAAATTCATCTCTCTTATCTTAGATGAGTCTAAAATAATGCTTTCCACAGCTTCAGCCTCCTAACAAAAGACGCACAAAATATATACACTAGTTATTATGATAATAAATAATTTCTCTCAATAAATCAGGAATTATAAAAGACTACTAATAATAGAAGGTAATTTTTAAATTTCTTACCTTATTCCCTACAAATACTTCATGAATATCTTCAGGATCCCATAATCTACTACGTTGGTTTGGATATCTAGCTTCTTGACGAACAATTTCCTTTCCCATCTCTTGTAACAAGTCATGCACTTCTAACATATCACTTTTGGAAGCATCTACAAGGCATTTGTCCTGGAGAACACTAATTATAATATCTACATCGAAACCACAACTTTTAAGCACTTTCTTCACCACATTTGTACTTTCAGATTTGAAGAAACATGCAATGTGAAGAAAGACGTCCTTCTCCACCCTATTTAAGCCATTGTAACTAATTTGCAGCACTTGCTGGATATTCTTATTGGGAACTTTTGACAACTGATTCAATGCACTTCTCCACTCATTATGATTTTTCCCAATTAGGCTGGATCCTAAAACCTTCAAAGCTAAAGGATTGCCTTGTGCATATTTCACAATCGAGTTTAACAAGGACACATAATCATCTTTTGGATATTTTTGCTTTAAGGCACTCTTCGTGAAAAGTTGGAGGGCTTCAACATGATTTAATGGTTTAATTTCATATATAAAATCAGCTCTCCCTCCAAATACTTGTTTATCTCTACTAGTGATAAGAATCATGCTTCCTGAACCGAACCAACACGGATTTCCAATCAAAGATTCTAATTGTAGTGGTTCATCCACGTCATCAAGAACAATTAACATCTTCTTGCGACCAAGTATTCTTTTACAAAATGGTGTAAGTCCTCTACTAAACATATTTTTAACAGGATTTTCTTCACCAAGTACTTTTGAAATGAGTTCTTCCTGTAATTTCTGGATACCACCTGCTTCTACTTGTTGCCTCACGTTTTGAACAAAGCAAGAACCTTGAAATTGATTGGACATCATTTTATATATGACTTCAGCTGTAGTAGTTTTACCAACACCGCCCATCCCCCAAATTCCTAAAATACGAATCTCCAATGGGTTAATAGTAAATATCCTTTTTATTTCCTCAATGCGCGAGTCCATTCCAACTAAGTGTTCAAAATCATCAAATGTCATCGATTGGTTCAGTTTTCCTAAAATTTCCTCAACAATTTTGTTAATAAGCATATGATCACTCCTGTAAATTATGAAAACACAATTTAACTGAATGAAAAGCAAAAGAATACTTTACGTGGATTGACCATATAACATAAAACATACCTGAACTCCTTAGAATTAAATCCAGATAGATTGGCAGCTGTGGTCAAGGCATCCCTCCACCTTGAAATCTCGTGTGCAATTTTGGGATTATGCTCATGTTTAACAAAAGCTGTAGCAACACCATGGGACTGTTTCCTTAAATGGGATGGATCTATCTCGTAAAAGACAGGTATGACAATCTGTCCATAGGTTCGGTGACACTTGATAATCTCTGCAAGCTCATCAAGGCACCAACTGGAAGATGCATAGTCTTTTGAGAAAACAAGTACAGCAATAGTGGAATCTTGGATTGCTTGGGGAAGTGACCGAGCAATTTCTTCTCCTCTTTTGAGTTCCTCGTCATCAAAGAAGGTTTGGAGATCCTTTTGGCGCAAAGCAGCATAGAGATGGCTGGTGAAATTGCGACGAGTGTCTTCACCCCTAAAGTTCAAGAAGACGTCGTACTTCAATGGGTGAGAGGCCAAAGAAGAAGAAGAAGAAGAAGAAGAAGTAGAAGAAGATGCCATTGTTGTTGAACGAAGAGGGTGGAGGCTAGTACTAATATGCCCTATTTTTAAAGAAGTAGTCGTGGCAACGGTAGTTGATTGGTTTTTATGTTTTTGAAAGATGTGGGAATCTTTGGTTTATATTAATTATTGGTCCACTAATATGCCCAGCATGTTACCTCCACCAAAGTATTCATTAATTAAACACAGATGAGGGATAGGATAGGCATGTTATTAAATTCCGAGTAGCAAACGTAATCAATCACTTTACATTATACAACATATTTATTCGCTTTCCTTATAATTAATATATGCAAGTTTATGCACTGCAATCCTAAAATATTTATATGGGACAAACCAATTTAGCTTTTTCAGATTGAGAGCATGGTCGCACACATTTTAGCGCACCCATGAAGGGTCGTATCCTCGATTAAATTATGGGCCATTCTGTCACTTGTGTAGCCTTTGGCCTATTATAAACATTGTTTAGTAACATCCTATCCTAAAAAATTTAAGCGTGTTGTTGTGAAGGGTAATCTTGGTAATAATTGAATATGTTTGTCAAGATTTTATGGGCATTTATAAATATTTAAAATTGACAAATACCTATAAAATCATATTTCAAATTGATAAAATTGGACGGATTTCTAAACTAGGAGATGAAATTATGGTACCAAAACGTTTAAGCTTGATCGTTGCAAACAGGCCATCAATCATATCATCCTCAGATGGGACTTGCTTGCGGAGACTAAACAAGATTCTCCCACAAGGCTAGTCAGAACAATGTTAGCAGACTAGCAGTTTAAAGACAAAGGAAACCAAATGTTAGGTGAGCATAAAGTTAAAAATACTTTGAACTTTGACTTCATAAACATAGATTGGTTGGTACACGACGTTACATGTTCAGTTCCCACTTCTAGTGGATACTAAGAGCATGCAACAGGATCTTCTATTGATTAGGTCCAGTGAATAAGATTTTGCTACGTCCTTGATGTTCATCACTCTAAGAGAGAGTAGAAATGGTATAAATTTCTTGGAAGTAGCTACTAATAATTCGAGGAAAAAGAAACATGTACACAACTTACGTGCATTTGATTTGATTGGACCAAACACTGGGTTGATGACCTGGAGTGAGTTTGAGTTCCATTTTGAGAACGAAGATCTGGTCCTAGCTGTTGTTGGTCCTAACAACAAACTCCATCTTTATTTCTCCACTGAAAACAGGAATTCCCATACTTTTGATGTTAGCTCAAGGTGTATATTTAACAACTTTGATGATAACTGTATAATATTTCAAAATTCAAATTAGATTTATTTTCTTTTAAAATTAACGATCTAATTCTCAAAAAGCAAATAAGAAATTCGCTTGCTTTCTTACAAGAACCTTTTTTATGTTCTTGGGTTTGTGTGGAATGCATTAAGAGCAAGCAAACCAAACATAGAAAGAAAGGAGTCACAAGAAGTAGTCAGCTTCTTGAAATAATACACACTAACATTTGCGGACCTTTTAACATTCCGTCCTTTAATGGAGAAAAATAATTCATCACCTTCATAAATGATTTTTCATGATATGGATATCTATTTACTACATGAAAGATCCCAAGTTGTAAATTATAAGATCTGATGGAGGTGGTGAGTATTATGAAAAGTATGATGAAGTTGGATAGTGTCCTAGTCCGTTTGCTAAGTTCCTCGAAAGTCATGGCATATGTGCACAGTGCACTATACCAAGCACACTATAACAAAACGGTGTGGTAGAAAGGTGAAATAGAACATTAATGGATATAGTTAGAAGTATGATAAGTAATTCCTCATTACTCAAAAGTTTGTGGATGTACGCACTTAAAACTGCTATGTATATGCTAAACAGGGTTCCTAGTAAGGCAGTTCCTAAAAATCCTTTCAAGTTATGGATTGAAAGGAAACCTAGTTTAAGAAACTTGCATGTTTAGGGTTGTCCAGCAGAAGCACGTATTTATAATCCACATGAAAGAAAATTGGATTCTCGAATAGTTAACGATTACTTTATTAGTTACCTAGAGAAATCCAAAGGATACATGTTTTACTATTCGAACCATAGTTTTAGAATTGTTGAAACATCCAATGTCAAATTTTTAGAGAATGGTGAGGTTAGTGGGAGTGCTGAAAATCAAGTTGTGGATATTAGTGAAATAAAGGTTGATGTTCCATTACCCATAAATGTTCTTAAACTTACAACTATAACAAATGTTGTTCCTACTTTGGAAGATCAAAATAATCAGGAACAACATTTAAATAATGAAGAAACACCCTATGAAGAACTTAACTTACCACTAGCTCATGCAAATGAATCAGTTGGTATAGCTTTAAATAAAACTGTAACGGTTAGAAGGTCAGCTATTTCTGATAATTTTGTTGTTTATTTGTAAGAGTTGGATTATGCTTGTGGCATTGATAATGATCCTGTTTCATTTTCAGAAGCAATAAGTAGTGATAAGTCTAAAAGATGGATTGATGTTATGAAAGAAGAGTTGAAATTAATGGCTCAAAACAATGTCTACGATCATGTAGACTTAGCAAAAGGTTCTAAATGAGTTGGTTGTAAATGGGTCTTTAAGACCAAATGCGACTCGAATGGCAGTGTTGAAAGATATAAAGCTAGACTTGTTGCCAAAGGTTACACTCAGAAAGATGGCACTGATTATAAGGAGACTTTTTCACCTGTCTCAAAGAAAGATTCATTGAGAATAATTTTAGCATTAATGACTCAATTTGATTTAAAACTACATCAGATGGATGTGAAAATAGCCTTTCTGAATGGAGATCTTAAGGAGGAAGTTTACATGGATCAACCTCAAGGTTTTTCCATTGAAGGTAAAGAAAGTATGATGTGTAAATTGAAGAAGTCAATATATGGACTTAAACAAGCTTCCAAGCAATGGTATATTAAGTTCAATAATAGTATTACTTTTTTCGGCTTTGAGGAAGTCATCTTACAAGTGAGATTGTTTCTGTTTTGCTATCGAATTTCCAGTATCTTGAAACCCTGAAAATCATAGCCTGCAATGGTTTACAGACCATAAGTATCTGCTTGGAGAAAAACTTGTAAATTTATCATTTCTTGACTGTCTCGATATGAAATATATCCTCATAAGGTCTTACAAGCTCAAAACTTTCCGTTATTTGGGGATAATGCCTTTTTTTTGGCCTCAAAATCACTTCAACCTGATAGATGCTATGCTTGATTGCAGAGAAGGACCTAACGAAAATAGCTTACTGTATGTCAAGAACATTGATCATGTTCTATTGACCATAAAGAATGTTGTAGTTCTTACTCTGTGTAAATGGACCTTCAAGGTATTGATTTAGCAAGAACTTCTGTGTCGTGAAATTTCCTATTTTGATTTGCAGTATTGGAACAATTCGACTCCTGATAATTCTTACTGCAGACACTGATTTGCCCATCACTATCCACCTTCCGTGTGGAATTCCAATTGTATAACCTGAAAGAACTGTGGTGAATTGATGATTCAAACGAAAGATTTGACATTGCTACTTTAGTCTTATTCCTGAAATTATGCCCTTCATTGGATCAACTTTTTATCATTATAAGTGTAACAGTCCTTTACCGTAGGGTACGCACCGGGACGCCCGCAGGTCATTTCGGTACATATCCTATGACAAGGGAGAGCTACTTGCGATTACTATAATCACTCCACATGGCATCACATCAATTTGAATAATAAAACATTAATAGAAAACCACAATATTTTTAAAATCAACCTCTTCCTCATTTCATTGATCAAAATTAAAAGTTTATACATCCATCATACTGTACTGTCTGTACATAATCCAAAAAGCCTAGTACAAAATGCTATATGAAAGAGGAAGAAAATCAGAACTATCTAGGTCATCCCAAGAGTCCCAGCTGACCAACCTGTGAGCCATGACTTCTCTCGCCAAAATAATCTACACGGCTGGAAAAGTCCCTCTGGAGCTAGGAGTCTACTCT